>JAJOOF010036850.1:0-18281 GCA_029582545.1 Solanum lignicaule | reverse complement strand
GTGAAATTCTCTAGGTGCCGGACCAAGGATTTAGAGATACCTAACTTATCACTTTGCATGTAATACACTAGAAAAGGATTACTATTATTAGGATTACCGCGTTATGAGCTTATGGGGAACACATTCCTAGTTACTATTAATAATGTGAATATAAATAAATACTTAGTTCAAAGCTATCTTTTTATTGTTTTTATTTCAATTTAAATCCCTCCATTTTTATATAACGACTATCGAGTTAAATATTTGCTATTGACAATACTCTTCCATATTCTCTGTGGGATCAACCCCGACTCATAGTTGGGTAAATATATTGCATACGATCGTTTATATTTCTTTTCAAGAGGTATATTTGAACATTATCAGTACCCCAGGGTCATGATAGTTTGAGACAATTATGTTAGACTTACGCTCATTTTATAAATGACTTTGATTGTATCGAAAAGTTTTAAATTCTCGCTCATTTCTATTACTTTATGTTATGATATGCTAAGTGGCTTTTATGAGGCCTCAGGGTCTTATACGTATTGTTAAATCTAGGGGGTACCCTAGGCCATAACAAACTTGGTTATTAGAGAACAAGGTTTAGAATGGTTCGAGGATGTCTCAAACCACGTCTAGTAGTAAGTGTGAAGCGCGCCACATTTATGAATAGGAGGCTATTAGATGTTTAGGAAACTTCAATTCTTCACTTCTGTAAGGAGTGCCATGGAGTTTAACTCTATAAGTCTTTCTCTTAATTTGTGCCCGATGGTTTTCACGATATGACTACTAGAAGGGCTAATTCTAGAAGGATGGAGGGAGACAATGTTGATCGAGAGGTTCCTACTCAGGTTCCTCCCCAAGCTCCTCCTCAAGCTGCGGTTGACCAATTGAATAAGAATGTAACGAATGCGGAGTTTAGGTCGGCGTTCTATGTGTTGGCTTAAGCCGTGACAGCACAAGCTAATAGAGAGGTGGTAGTGCCTATGAACCCAAATGTGGGTACAACGGTGGCAAGAGTGAGGGATTTTCTTGGGTGAGGAAGACCCTCAAGAGTTTATCGACAAAGTCTACAAGGTACTTGCCATTATTAGTGTTACTCCGGTAGAGAAGGCGGAACTAGCCGCTTACCAACTCAAAAGGGTTGTTCAGATTTGGTTCAATAAGTGGAAAGAGGCAAGGCCGGTTGAAGCAGGTTCCATAGAATGGGAAAGGTTCAAAATTGCTTTTCATGACAGATTCTTCCCTCTAGAGATGAGAGAGGCCAAAGTACTTCAGTTTATCAACCTTAGGCAAGGAAATATGAGTGTAAGGGAATACGCTTTGAACTTCACTCAACTATCCAAGTACGCTCCTTCCATTGTGATGGATCGTTGGACAAAGACCAGTAAGTTTGTGTCGGGAGTGCCCAACATGGTAGTTGTCACGACCCATGGGTACCCCCAGATGTAACAAGGTGTATAAGACCCCGAGAGGCTTCATACAAGCCACTTAGCATATCATAACATAAAGTAATAGAAACAGTGTGGGAATATAAAACTTTTCAATACAATCGAAGTCTTTTATAATAGCAAGCGGAAGTGTAACATGACACTGTCTCAAACCATCTAACCATAATTAAAGATACATCATGGGATGCAACCCATAAAACAGTCTCAAACATAAAATAAAGACATAATGATCTAGGGTGATCCAATCCTCGAATACAATGAGAACTCACCAAAGCTTCACCTCACAGTCCTCTAGGAACGTAGCCACAAGTGAGTGAATTGGGAAAGCCAGACCCTACATTTGATAAGAAGGTAGGAAAGAGTATTTGTTAGTACAATCAAGTACTAAATATGATGGCTAGCATAAACAACATAATCATAAGCGTTAGTCAACATAAGGCATGAGCATAATCAATACATAATAAGCATCATAGTGAAACATGAATACTCCCATAAGTAAGCTCACTTAAGCTTAACCAAGACTTAGGTCATCCACCTGTAGTCAAGCTTACATCATGGAAGGTATATCTAGCAACACTCCAAACAAGGCAACTTCATAACATAATCACATTAATCATACTTACTTTTAAAGTCATGAGGATTCGCCTCAATTCCTAGATTATAAAGGCTAATGGGTATTCGCCTCTTGCCTTACTTACTTTTAGATTGCGGGTACTCGCCTCCACATCCTCATGATATAACACGGGTACTCGCCTCCACATCATTTCATAAGGCGCATTGGTACTCGCCTCCATGTCCATTCATCATAGTAGGAACGTCAAGACTCATCTCTTGATCAATTCTAAGTAAAATGGGAGTCAACTCATATCCTTGCATATGGAGGTCAAGGGTAGTCACCTCTAGCCTCATCATTCAATAAACATTTTAGTCTAGATTCATTTTATGTGAGAAATCCTTTCAACCTAGAATTATTCGTGTGAGTAAACCTTCCACATTCATTCAATCATGCATATCAATTAATTATAGAAAGTATCCCTTCCATACTACAACATCAACAATCAACAAGTAATAGTCTAGGCTTTACAGTCAAAGCACTATATCTCACGATCGACATCTATGCTCTACTCTCGAGCAATTAACATCATGTTCAACATATATGCTACAATCTAAAGCATATCAAATTATAAATCATCAATCCAATAAGGATATATCTAACCCATAGAGTTTCCCTCACATGACATCAAACCCAACTATATCAATTCAACTAAAAAATCAAAGGATAGGCATGGGAAAACATGTAATTTCATCCTAAATACATGCAATTCTATCAATTCAATCATAAACAATCATAATCCACTCAATTGGATCAACATTCATCATAACCCACAACAATGGAAGGAACCCTAAATAGAATTGGGGAATTCTTTTTCAAATTGTGAAATTCTAGGGGACTCCATGGGAGGAAGGATCCCATGGATGGAAAGCCATTATACCTTAGTCACAATGCCCACAAAATCTTGAAAATTTGGATACTTGACCTTGACCTAGCTTCAATCTCCTTCTTCTTCCTCCAACTTCTAGAGAGAGAATATTTGAGAGGAGTTTTGAGAATTCTTTTGTGAATTTGAAAGAATTTCTAAATGGGGGATTTTGGGGTTAAAAATACTTATATCAGTGTTTTAGACTTAGGCTAAACAACACCACATTGATTTAATTAAAACCGGAAAAGAACCTTAAACACCTAAACTTAACTGCCAGGTGACGACCTATGGACCCAGTCGACGAATCGTAGTTTGACCCACGGCCTGTCTTGGTGAGCCATGGTTCTTTATTTGAGATTTTCTTGGCATCGACGACCCCATGACCCACGGTCCATAGTTGGCTCTTTGGATGGGATCTGGTGCTACTTAAATTTTGCTTCGTCTTCCCTCGTTTTGGATACATGTGTTACACTAGCCCTCTCACTTAGCCTTACTTTAGCCTACTTGGTTCTTGGGTGTTACATTATCTCTTCCTTGGGATCATTCGTTCTCGAATGAGATTCTAAGGATGTTTCTAGCCAAAACTATAGACTAGCAACCCATCATGCGTGCAACTCATCTAAATGCACACAACTAAGGAGGAAACATCATTTCCAAGCAAAACATATGCAATGCCCCTTAAGGGAGTACGAACTACATCTAACAGCCTAATATGCATGAAAGCATAACATTTCTCACGTTCAAGGAGGAACTATCATCTCCAACTCAAGAAAATGCTCAACACAATCTCATGGAGCCTATATGCAATTCAATCTCAAAAGCACAAATTCAAAGAGGGGATCTCCACTCCAACTCAAGGCATGTTCCAGAACTCAACTCATCAACTCTAGAAGCAAATCATACTCAATACTCAACAACATGACGAAAATAATTCACAAAAGTCATTTTCTTTCAAAACCTAAGCTTTTTCTTGAACATGCAACTTTAAGGAAATCATTGAAACACATAAAACACACATGACTGCAAACATAAACAAACCAAAAGGAACTCATTTCCTCAAGCTAGAATAGAAGGAAAAAGATGGGGATCTCTGGACATCATATCGGCTTTCGCCTCCCAGGTAGCACTCTCAACTCGATGGTTTCTCCATAACACCTTAATGGAAGCTACCTCCTTATTCCTCAATCTCTTAACTTGCTGGTCTAAGATCTCAATCAGAACTTCTTTATAAGAAAGTTTCTCTTTCACTTCTAACCCTTCTGGGGGAATTATGGATGTCGGATCTCCAACACACTTTTTAAACATAGAGACATGGAAAATTGGATGCATCGATGCCAACTCATTTGGCAATTCAAGCTCATATGAAACCTTACCAACACATCTCAAAATTTGATATGGGCCTACAAAACGGGGACTAAGCTTCCCTTTCTTAACAAACCTCATCACACCCTTCATGGGTGAGATTTTCAAGTAAACCCAATCATACACATCAAATTAAAGGTCACTTCTTCTAACATTGGAATAAGACTTTTGTCGACTTTGGGCCATTCTCAATCTCTCTCTAATGAGTCGAACCTTCTCTATAGCCTCATGAGCTAACTCGGGCCCTATCAAGGAAACCTCACCTACTTCAAACCATCCGATAGGGTATCTACACCTCTCACTAGAAAGAGCCTCAAAAGGAGCCATACCAATACTCGAATGGTAGCTATTATTATAGGGAAATTCAATCAAGGGTAAATTGTCATTCCAATTCCCCTTGAAATCTACCATGCAAGCCCTCCACATATCTTCCAATGTTTGGATTGTTCTTTCCTCTTGTCCATCGGTTTGGGGGTGAGAGCTTGTGTTTAGCTTAACTTTAATGCCAAGACCTTTTTGGGACGACTTCCAAAACTAAGAATTAAATTGAGTACCTCTATCGGAGATAATGGACAAGGGCACTCCATGAAACCTTACCATATCCCTCAAGTACAACTTACCATAATCTTTCACCATATCGAAAACCTTGACGGTAATGAAATGGGCCGACTTCGTCATTCGGTCTACTATAACCCAAATTGAATCATATTGGTGACGAGTTTGTGGAAACCCTACTATAAAGTCCATATTCAAATCTTCCCATTTCTAAGTTGGAATGTTAATAACTTGGGATAAAACACATGATCTCTGATGCTCAGCCTTCACTTGTTGGCAATTAGGACACTTAGCCACAAATCCCGCAATATCTTTCTTCATCCTATTCAACCAATAGATCTCCCGCCAAATCATGGTACATATTGATGGCTCTCGGGTGAATAGAATAGAGAGAACTATGGGCTTCAGATATAATATGTTCCCTTAAGTCATCAACATTCAGAACTCATAAACGACCTTGGTACCTTAGGACACCATCTCCCCCTTGAGAGAAAGTCTCTACAGATATCTTTAGTACCGCTTTCTTCAATTCTACTAAGGTCGGATCAAGACATTGCTTTGCTTTAACATCGGCCACGAAAGACGATTTGGAACCATTATGGACCATAATACCACCTTTGGTGGAATCTACTAGGTGAACTCCCAATCGGACCAACCTATGAACATCTTTAACCAACTCTTTTCTCTCATCAAAAACATGAGCAACACTACCCATGGACAACTGACTAAGGGAATCCGCCACCACATTTGCTTTACCGGGTTGATAGAGAACACTCATATCATACTCTTTCAAGAACTCAAGCCACCTTCTTTGGCCAAGATTTAGATATTTTTGGGTAAACACATATTGCAAGCTCTTGTGATCGGTAAACACATTAACATAGACCCCATACAAATAATGCCTCCAAATGATTAAGGCAAATACAACCGCCTCTAATTCAAGATCGTGGGTAGGAAAGTTCTTATCATGAACCTTTAGTTTCCTTGACGCATAGGAAACCACCTTACAATTTTGCATAAGCACACATCCCAATCCAACTCTTGGAAACTTTTCTCACAAACTTAGGACCATATAAACTTGGCGTTCTTTTGAGTCAAAGTCGTCAAAAAAAAGCAATGGAGGAAAACACCTCAACAAACCTTCTATTATAACTGGCCAAACCCAAGAAGCTTCTAATATCAGTTGGTGATAGGGGTTTAGGCAAACTCTTGACCGCATCCCTCTTTTTTGGATCTACCTCAATACCCTTGCTTGAAACTATATGGCCAAAGAAAGCTACGGACCTTAACCAAAACTCACATTTACTAAACTTCGCACCAAGTTGTTGGTCGTTGAGAATTTGCAATACAATCCTCAAATGATCATTATGCTCCGTCTCACTTCTTGAATAGATCAAAATATCATCTATGAACATAATTCTGAACATATCGAGGAATTGTCTAAATACCATATTCATCAAGTCCATAAATGCCGCCGAGACATTAGACAAACCAAAAGACATAACCAAGAACACATAATGACCATATCGGTTTCTTAAAGCCATTTTCGGAATATCTTCATCTTTCACCCTCAATTGGTGATAACCCGACCGGACATCAATTTTGGAGAAATAAGTTTCCCCTTGAAGTTGATCAAGTAAGCCATCTATTCTTGGAAGAGGATACTTGTTCTTGATGGTTACTTTGTTCAATTGGCGGTAATCAACACACATTCAGAGTGAACCATCTTTCTTATTAACAAACAACACTAGAGCACCCCATGGAGAGATACTCGGTCGAATGAAACCTATATCCAATAAGTCCTTTAATTGTTCCTTCAACTCCTTAAGTTTCATTGGAGCCCTTATATAAGGAGAAATAGAGATAGTTTAAGTATCGGGGAGAAGGTCAATCCCAAAGTGTATTTCGCTTTCAGGAGGAATACCGGGTAAATCATTAGGGAAAACTTCCAGAAACTCTTTTACAATAGCGATAGACTCAAGAGTAGGAGTTTCAGACTCGACATCCGTCACCCTCACAATATGGTTGACACAACCCTTTGAAATAATTTTCCTAGCTTTTAGGTCAGAAATAAATTGGCCTCTAGGCATAGAATTTCCCCACTTCCATTACAGGATAGGCTTAATTGGAAACTGAATTTGGACTACTCTAGTCTTACAATCAATGAAGGCATCACAAGAATGCAACCAATCCATAACCAAGATGACATCAAAATCTATCATGTCAAGTTCTATCATATCAACCAAAGTAACTCTATGGGACAAAGAAATGAGACATCTTCTATGAACCCCCTTAGCCACCACAGAATGGCCAATAGGGGTAGAGACAGAAAAGGGTTCTAACAATATGTCAGGAAGCATATCGAATCTCATAGCTACAAAAGGATTCACAAATGACAAAGTAGAACCCGGATCAAGTAAAGAATAAATATCTATATGGAAGACTTTTAACATACCAGTCAACATCATCCGGGGAATTCTCTTGATCACCTCTAGTTTGGAGAGCATAAAAATGATTTTTCTTAGGAGCATTTCCACCCAAAACCTGGACCGGATAAAGGGTAGGGTTGACCCCTATGATGACCATCTCCATCATTCTTAAAAATCGAAGGAGAATTCCTGATTTTGTGATCCATTTTGCCACACCCAAAACAAGCATTAGAGCCCGCTAGACACTTTCCTTCATGATTTCTCCCACATTTAGCACAAGTAGGCATAGGATGCCTATCACCATCTCCTTGAGTTTTGGGTTAGACACCCTCTCATTAGTAGCCTTTGGAGGAGCACTTGATAAAACCTTGCCCGGAGAACTTTTGTTGAAACCTTGAAAGACCCCGTCCACCGGACCTAGCATGCGAGTAGTTACCATCATCCACCCTTGCTCTCTTTGCCTCTCTAGATCTTTCCTTGAGATTTTCTTCCTCAATTCTTTGGGCGTGAACCATAAGGCGAGATATATCCATGTCATGGACAAGCATAGCGGTGCAGCACTCTTTGACTACCATGTCAGACACTCCCGACACAAACTTACTCATCTTGGCCCTATGATCCGCTACAATGGAAGGAACATACTTGGATAGTTGAGTGAACCTCAAAGCGTATTCCCTTACACTCATATTTTTTTGTCTAAGGTTGATGAACTCAAGTACTTTTTCCCCTCTTATCTCTAAAGGGAAAAATCGATCAAGAAAAGCACTTTTGAATCTTTCCCATTCTATGGGAGCCGCTTCCACTGGCCTTGCCTCTTTTCACTGATTAAACCAAATCTTAGAAACCCCTTTGAGTTGGTAAGGAGCTAGTTCCACCTTCTCTACCGAACTCACACCCATGATAGCAAGTACCTTATATACCTCATTGATAAACTCGTGAGGGTCTTCCTCCAATTTAGACCCATAAAATTCAGACGGCTTCATTATTGTGAAATCCCTCACTCTTGCCGCCGCTGTACCCACATTTGGGTTCATGGAGGCTACCACCTCTTAGTAAGCATGTAACGCCACGGCTTGAGCGAACACTTGGAATGCCGACCTAAACTCTGCATTAGTCACATTCTCATTCAATAGGTTAATCGGAGCTTGATGAGGAACTTCTTACTCAACATTGCCTTCCTCCAACCTTCTAGCATTAGCCCTTCAAGTAGTCATATCCTGAAAACCATCAGGCACGGATTAGGAGAAAGACTTAAAGAGTTAGAAATTCTATGCCTAGAGGTTAATTTGTTTCTTACCTAAAAGCTAGGAAAATGATTTCTAAGGTTTGTATCTACAATATAGTGAGGGTGCTAATTGGGAGGCCGGGGCCGATATGATGTCCCGATATCCTCATCTTTTTCTTCCTATAGTAGCTTGAGGTAATGAGTTCCTCTTGGTTTGCTTCTGTTTGAAGTCATGTGTGCTTTATGTGTTTCCATTGATTTCCTTAAATTGCATGTTCATGAAAAAGCTTATGTTTTGTACGAATTGGCTTTTATGACGTATTTTTCTGATGTTGTTGAGTATTGATTATGAATTGCTTATGAATTGCTTATAGACTTCATGAGATGAGTTATAAAGCATGCCTTGACTTGGAGTGGAGATCCCCTCCTTGAGTTTGTGGTTTTTGAGATTTAATTGCATATTAGCTCCATGAGATTGTGAAGAGCATTGTTTTTGAGTTTGAGATGATAGTTCCTCCTTAAACATGAGAAATGTTAAGATTTCATGCATATTGGGTTGTTCGATGTAGTTCTTACTCCCTCATGGTGCATTGAGTATGTTGAGCTTGGAGATGATGTTTCCTTCTTAGTTATGTACATTTAGATATGTTGCATGTATGATGGGCTGCTAGTCTTGAGTCTTTTTGTTTAGAAATGTGCTAAGAATCTCATTCCACGACGAATGATCCCAATGGGGAGCTATTGTAACACCTCGGATTCAAAAAGAGGTGAAGTTGTAGAAATTTGACTTACAGGTGCCATCCACGAGGGCCAACCACGGCCCATGGGTTGACCTATGGACCGTAAATGGGGCTGTGGGTAGGCAACCTTAGAAAATAGTCCAAGTCATGGACCACGGTGGGACCTACGCCCCGTTGGTGGGTCCACACCCCGTGGTCCCAGCAACCGTCAATGGCCAAAAGTCTTTTACTAGACGACGATTGACCATGACGAACCATAGGTCCATCCACGGTTTGTCGGTCATGGTCTCGTGGATGGGACCTGGCAGTTATTTTAGGAACTGAATGGTCTTTTCCGATTTTAATTAAATCAATATGGTGTCATTTTGCTTAAGCCTAGACAACTTATATAAGTATTTTAGACCCCTAAACTCACTCAATGAAGTCATTCTCTCAATTCCCAAAAGAAAACCCAAATCCTCTCTTAAATATTCTCTCTCTAGAAGGTGGAAGAAGAAGAAGAGAATTGAAGCTAGGTCTAGATCAAGTGTCCCAATATTCATGATTTTGAGGGCATTGTGACTAAGGTATGATGGTTTTTTATCCATGGGATCCTTCATCCCATGGAGTCCCCTAGAATTCTACAATTTGAAGAAGAATTTTCCCAATTCTAGTTAGGGTTTCTTCCAATATGGTGGGTTATGATGAATGGTGATCCAAGTGAGTGGATTGTGATTGTTTATGATTTAATTGATAGATTGGATGTAATTAAGATAAAATTACATGTGTCCATGCCTATCCTATGATTTGAGGGTTGAATTGATAAAGTTGGGTTTGATGCCATAAGAGGGAAACTTTACGGGTTAGATATGTCCTAATAGGATTGATGAATCATTACTACAATTGCTTGAGATTAAATCATATATGATGAATATGATGTTAATTGCTTGAGAGTAAAGCATAGATGATGATCATGAGATGTAGTATTTTGATAGTAAAGCGTAGACAATGAATTGTTGATTGTTAAAGTTATGATGTGGAAGAGATACTTCCAACAATGTATTTCTAAGCATGATTGAATGAATGTGAAAGGTTTACTCACATGAATGATTCTAGGTTGAAAAGATTGCGCTCCTAAAATTAATCTAGGCTAAAAGCTTATGTAATTGATGATGCTAGAGGCGATTACCCTTGATTCACATACTCCTTAGACGTGAACAAGAGGTGAGTCCCCACGTTTTTATTATGATGAACGGAGATGAAGGCGAGTAACCATGCTCTTTATGAAATGATGTGGAGGCGAGCACCCATGTCATATGATGATTTTTGATGAGAGAATTGACAGAATTTCATGTATTTAGGATGAAATTACATGTACCCATGCCTATCCTATGATTTTAGGGTTGAATTGATATAGCTGGGTTTGATGCCATATGAGGGAAAATCTATGGGTTCGATATATCCTTATAGGATTGATGATTTATGATTACAATTGCTTAAGATTGAAGCATATATGATGAACATGATGTTAATTGCTTGAGAGTAGCGCATAGATGATGATCACGAGATGTAGTGCTTCGAGAGTAAAGCCTAGTCTATGACTTGTTGATTGTTGATGTAGTAGTATGGAAGGGATACTTCATCTAATGAATTGATAAGCATGATTAAATGAATGTGATAGGTTTACTCACATGAATGATTCTAGGTTGAAAGGATTGCTCATGTAAAATGAATCTAGACTAAAATGCTTAATGATTGATGAGGCTAGAAGCGACTACCCTTGACCTCTATATGCAAGGATATGAGGTGATTCCCATACTCCTTAGAATTGAACAAGAGGTGAATCCCCACATTCCTATTATGATGAATGGACATGGAGGCGAGTACCTATGCTCCTTATGAAATGATGTTGAGGCGAATACCTGTGTCATATGATGAGGTTGTGGAGGATAGTACCCACAATCTAAAAGTAAATAAGGCAAGAGGCGAATACCCATTAGACTTTATAATCTAGGAATTGAGGTGAATCCCCATGTATTTAAAAGTAAGTATGACTAATGTCATTATGTTATAAAGTTTATTCTCTTGGAGTGTTGCCAGATATGGCTTCCATGATGTAAGCTTGACTAGAGGCGGATGACCTATGTCTTGGCTAAGGATAAGTGAGGTTACTTAAGGATGTATTCCTCTTTCATTATGATGCTTATTATGTCTTGATTATGTTTACGTTGACTAATGCTTATGATTATGTTGTTTATGCTAGCCATCATATTTAGTTCTCGATTTTACTAACGCATACACTTGCCTACATTCTTATCAAATGTTGGGACACCTTTAGGTTCCACAAGTTTCTGAGATTCACACAGTCGTGAGGCTTATACATACCTTCCTGGGTCTTGGAGTTTTACACAGAGTACGGGAGGCTGGTTCTAAAGGGGAAGAAGAAGGCCAACACATTCGCACTGGTTGATCATGTAGTGGTGTGAGCTAAAAAGGTGAAACGTAGCAGTACATACATTAATTATGTGTTGGGGTGTACTATGAATGTTATCCATTTCTTGATGGATCAGACACAAAAGAAGACCCTCGATGACCTAAAGGGGTGGTTGGCTCCTTTGATTTCCGACATCACACAACTGTGGATCGACCCATGGGTCCATATTGAGATGAAGGGGCTAAATATAGTTGTGCAACATTGGTTTGGATTCATTCGGAGAACATTGATGCCTTCCCAGAATGAGTCCATACTCTGACATCCTAAGGGGGCTTTGTTGGGTTCTATTATTAATCGGGATAGACGGAATCTCGGGCAACTTACCCCGTCTCAAATGGATTCCTCTCGGACAGCCATTTGCCACATGATGACCATTCTACGCCTTACCCCACTCACTCTCTGGAGCTGAGTGTTTGGATATGGGACTAGGGCTCACCCTCTCGAGCTTAACCTCATGTCGACCCACTCCTTAGGCCATCAGTCTAGTGGTCTTGGTTTCGCGACCTCCCTCTCGGGCAAGTCGAAAACACATGGGTGGTTTTGTATTTGCAACTACAAACCCATTAAAATAAACCACAACCACTCGGTGAAATCACCATTTAAATACATCTAACTTATCAGCAAGCAAGACCGAACAACAATATCAACACATATTTGCTAAATCATACCCCAAGAATGGGGTTTTTTCGCCACACATCAAGAAATAAAAAAATACAGCTAAAATGATACTAAAATCAAATGGGTATAAGAAATTAAACCTTGATTTAAGCAAAGGAAGAAGAATGTAGAAGACCTACTTCGAACTTGGGGAAGATGAAATCCTTCTCTCTTCAAGTCTCCCACAAAACCCTCTCCAAACTTGAGAGAAAAATATCTAAAAAGTACTTTCTATTGTGAAAATTATAATAATGATTCGGGACTTCTAAAATTAATAACAAGTTTAGTATTTATAGCCATAAAAAATTAGTGCTGGCGACTAGCTCAGCAAAGTTAGTCTAGTTCACCGAGTGACTCGGCGACTCGCCCATCATCTTTCTCATTGCGGTTTAGTGCTTGCCTTCAGCGTCTTGACGTTCAGGACCATTGGGCGGTATAGTACTGCTTCGCGGAACTATTCGGTGAAGCGCCGACTGCTCCTTTCATCGCCTTTTTTATCCTATTCCTTCAGGGCTTTGCGTACTGGAACAAAGGGCAGAGTCTATCCTTTCGGCGAATCGCCAAATATGCTTGGCGATGCTCAAGCTTCAGCTTCTTCATTCTTTCCAGCCTTTTTGCGCTTAAGTGTCCATACTTCCCCTAAAATTTCAAATACCTGAAACTTAAGAGTTTTTATTAGATATTGAGACAAAATAAGCATTCAAGGACACTATTTCTATCAAAATAAATCCCTAAATGAGTCCAATTCGTGGACTCATCAACACCCCCAACTTAAACTTTTACTTGTCCTCAAGCAAACTTAAATTCAACCGTTCAAAAAGGGTGTCTCAAATAGTGCTACACAAGACTCAATCATGAGTGTACACAACAAGACTCAATTTACTTATGCAAGGATCAATTGTGTACTCGAAGATTAAAATTGTCACACACCATTACCAAAGATTCTCATCCTCGCAATACTTGCTACTTGTGCAAGTTCAAGCTCAACAAAAAGTATCTAAATATCGTCACATAAAGAATGATTTCATATTCACACACAGCAGTTAATCAATTCAAGATCAGGAATCAGATGCAACGCTCACACTCAAAAAAAGGAACACAATGCATGTTTTCACCCATAGGTTTGCCCTTATTTTCCAATCGACTTTCGATTCGGCTTACTTAAGATAAAGAAGGTCTTTCTAACGCTTGTAACGAAGCTGAGTGCAAAGGTATGGTCATTTAGGCTCAGTGACTTTTTCGTCGTGAGGTGTGGTATTCTCAAGGCATTCCCTTCTTTTCCTCTATCAATTTTGTTTCTAGTACTTCTAAGTCACCTTTTTATTCACCTTCATGGATTGCTTGGGACCCGATCTCCTGTGTAATTTATTACTTATTTTTCTTAGTCGAAGGGGTTCCATTTTCATGCAATACCATGGGTTAAGGGCCTAAGTTGGCTATTCGCTAAACCACAAATCAAGAGGATTATAGGTAGTGGGTCATTTAGTCTAGGGTTCATCAAGGTTTTTCCAAAGGAAGGTAAAGCTCAAAGGGTGTTCAAAAGAGTTTCACACGCTCACGGGTAGGCCACAAAAGAGGTTTATGTCAAATTTTGGCTCACACTCTTTAAATTGCCTAAGATCATCTCAAGAGGACACCTTTCTAAATCAATCAAACTAACAGGGCAAATTCTAGGTTTATACATGCATGGATCAAAGCAAGCCAATCACACAAGGCATTGACACTTAAGTCAAACAAGACTACACACTTTCGCTAGTATGCAACGATCATAACAAGAGAATCAATTTGATAAATGGCTAATGACAACGACATGCAAAGAGTTCACATATTGTCTATGCAACTTCTTTTGGCCTCATCATAGCCATACACTCATGTTCGTTCAATTCAGAGTACTATTCAAGTCATCGATATTGATCGAAACCGAGACTTAATTTTTTGCAAAAGAATAGCCACATTCAACTCGCGAGGGGTGGAAAAAATGTTTCGAAAAATTTAAAAATTTTCGGAGAAGGGTCAAAATCATTTTGCAATTAAAAGTAAAGGGAGCCACGAAACATCCACAGAAAAGCAGTTATTAACACAATTATAAATTGACAACCTAAATATATTCAAAACATGAATCATAAACAGCATACAAAACTGTGGGCTTCAGCCCACCACAAATAAAATTCATTTGTCCTCAAATGTAAATAACAAACATCCGAAAGTACAAATAGAGAAAGGCAGAGATTGAGGTAAAGGATAATCCTGGTTAAGCAGTTACCTCATCTTTCAGGGCAGCATGTTTGAGGTAGGGATGTTAAGCGGACTGCTGAGTGGTTCCTCAAACTCTCCACAGCTTTGCTAGGTAGTCTAATGCGTCTAGTTGCAACCCACGTTCTTGAATACTTCATAGCCACCCTTTTGGGCTGACCAATTTAAAGTGCAATCCATGTTCCGAGCATAAATTTATAACTGAAAAACTTAGGTGATGTAGGAATATATGGGAATTAGTGTGCGAAAATGCTGTTGGAGGAATGAAAGCGTGTAAAAGTAGACAAGTTGTAAAATTTTAACCCCTTCTTGTTTGCAAACTGTATAGTTCATGCTCATTTGGCAGCAATAGTCTTGATTGCTGAGTCAGTCGGCGTTTCGCCGAATTTTTTTTTACTTCGCCGAGTTTTACAAAACTTTACAAGCAAATTTGAATGTTCAAACGGCTGTAAACATCAGAGTCGCCGATATTGTTGGCGATTAGCCAATACTTTTCTGGGCGCACAGAGTTTTACAAACTCCAATTTCAAGCTATCTTGGGTTGAACGGCGGAATTGAATTGGTGCGCCTACCTCTTTGGCAACTTGCCGACTGGATCTGTTGCTCGCCACCCAACACTTTTTCTAACACCTTCTCACACTCCAACTTGTACAAACAACACATTATTATTTTACCAATATGCAAATATAAAAAATTAAGGGGTTTTGGGTTGCCTCCCAAACAGTGCCTTAGTTAACGTCGCGGCACGACGAAAGTCGGCAACTATTATTCATCCTCGTAGTCAACCATGTTGTAGTTAGGCGAGTCCTCGAAAAATGGTGCGTAATGACCTGATATCAAATGGCCGATTTGAGCATCCTGCAGCTAAATAGTCATGGAGTGAGAGGTCGATGCTTTATTTAGCATTTCGATGTTTTCCATCATCTCATTCAACATCTCCTCTTGTGCCTCAATTTTTTTCTGAATGAGTGAGAGAGCTTTGTCACCTTGCACACCTCCTTGTTTCTTCCCATCACTATACTTTCAGATAGAGAAGTGCTTTTCTTTTCCCATGGCTTGTACTTCAAATTTCGTCACTCCGTTGGATAGAGCATCTAACTAGGTAACTAGTACGTCCCACTCCTGCTTCTTTTCAGCTTCTTTGCTGGCTTCTACCATGCCATCAAGGAGTTTTGCCACAACTTCATAGGGCTGGTATAATATGCCTCCCTGGCAAAGTTGATCGGCTACACTTCTATTCTCGGGCCTAAGGCCCCTATAGAAGCATTCCAATAGTTCTTTGTCTGTCATCCCATGAGATGGGCATGGTTGCAGCATAGCTTGAAACTTCAGCCACATTTCATGAATTGTTTCAACCCCCACTTGTTTGAACGTCAGGAGGTTGTCCCTTATATTTAACAATTTCAAGAGGGGATGGTCTGTGTGGTATCCATAATGATCGTCCATTCTTATTTTCCCTAGTGTGATATTCAAACTAGCAAAACAAAACTACAATTTAGATTAGTAAAGCTAAAACTAAGAACAACCAACAATTCTACTTAACTAAGAATTCCCAAATAACACCAATCCCTGGCACGGCGCCATGTTGATGCTTATCGTGACCAATGACACTAACCTATGGTATGAGTGTTTACGATCGTCGATAGTATACTAACCGAACTAAAGGTTGGGGTCGTGTCCCAAGGGAGTGGTTTTGAGAATTGATAGAAATATAAAATTTAGCTCTAACTAGTTGTACTATTCTATTGTGAAATAATAATAATGGTTCAGAACTCCTAAAATTAATAACAAATTTAGTATTTATAGCTATCAGAAATTAGTGTTGGCGGATAGCCCGGCGAAGTTAGTCTAGTTCACCGAGTGACTCGGTGACTCACCCATCATCTGTCTCATCGTCGTTTAGTGCTTGCCTTCAGCGTCTTCACATTCTGGACCATTAGACGGTATAGTACTGGTTCGCGGAACTATTCGGTGAAGCATCGACTGCTCCTTTCATCGCCTTTTTGATCCTCTTCCTTCAAGGCTTTGCGTACTGGAACAAAGGGCGGAGTCTATCCTTTCGGCGAATCGCCAATGATTCTTGGCTATGCTCAAGCTTCAGCTTCTTCGTTCTTTCCAGCCTTTTTGTTCCTTTTTGTGCCTAAGTGTCGATGCTTCCCCTAAAACTTCAAATACCTGAAACTTCAGAGTTTTCATTAGATATTGAGACAAAATAAGCATTCAAGGATACTATTTCTATCAAAATAAATCCCTAAATTAGTCCAATTCGTGGACTCATCAGGAACCAATCCGTAGGTTAAGGCCCCAGGATGTCATGTTGCAGACCCCACCCACCGAACTGTAGGACGGGGCATGAGTCCACTCACGGTCCATGGGTCAAGGGCGTGAGTCACACCTGTAGAATCTGCTCAATCTCGGCCAAGGCTTATACATTTTAGTTAATTCCAAATTAATTAGTTAATGAAGGGGGACGATTTATATTGTTTTATTTCACTTATTGAAGGCTTTTTAAACTATTAACCACCCCTTTACAATTCATTATTCCCAAACCCCCAAAAAAATAGAAACCACCTCCTCTTCAAATAATTCTCTCTAGAAACCTCCATTGGAGAAGAAGAAGTCAAGGTTTAGAGCTCAAGAGTTCATCTTTCTCACTCAATTTCGTGGAGAATCTTCACTCAAGGTATGGTAGTTTTCATCTATGGGTAGCTTTCACTCATAAAGTCCCTTGAAATAATGATTTCAAAGCTTCCAAATTCCCCTAAAAGTTAGGGTTTCAATCTAAGTCATGGGTTCAACTTCAAAACGTTTTGAATGATTGTTTTGTGATGGATTATGATTGAATTGAGGAATTTAAGTTTATTTATGATGAATTTCCCCCATAAATCCCCCAAAATACTAAATTGTGAATTTATGATGTGGGTTGATTGATGATGGAAGCATGATAATCGATTATGTATATACTGATTGAGTTATTTAATCATGATATTCTCCTTATCTAATGTAGTATTCTAGATGTTTGGGTTGAGATTGATTCATAGCCTTGAAAGGCAATTTATGAAGAATTGATGTATAATCATGATGCTATGTATATGCTTAATGATTTCAATGAAAGTAATGTGATCATAATTACAATGCTATTGTGTTATTATTGAAATGTTATTCTCAATTATACACTTGTGAATGATGATGATAGAATGTGAAAGGTTTCTTCAATGTAATATTACATTTTGAATTGGTAGGCCTAGGTCATCCTCTTCTTGTGTAAATGAAAGTGATTTTGATTGAAGTACCTTGAATTGGTAGGCTTAGGGCATCATCTTCTTGTGTAACTAATGTATCTTGACTAAATAAACATTGAATCGGTAGACCTAATAGTGGTAGCCCTTTCATAAATGATCAATGAAGTATTCTAAGTCTATGTCTTGAACCAGTACACCTAATGGTGGTAGCCCTTCATAATGAGTCTATGAACTACTAATGTAATGATGAACCTTGAATCGGTAGACCTAATGGTGGTGGCCCTTTCTTGAGGATTTAATGAGCTATCCTAATAATGTACCTTGAATCGGTAGACCTAATGGTGGTGGCCCTTTCATGTTTAAATGTACGTTGAGTCGGTTGACCTAATGGTGGTAGCCTTCTCAAGTATAATAATGTTAATGAGAATGAACTA
>JAJOOF010036849.1:0-16550 GCA_029582545.1 Solanum lignicaule | reverse complement strand
CTAAAAATAAGCCCCCCACCCCACCCCCAAAGAAATATAGGTTCAAATATAACCTAAAGAATGCAAATGATTCTGCTCACCCGATACTTGTGAGATTCCCAAACTAAAATTAGGGCCGTCATTAACTTCATCCGTAGCAGTAGGAGATGAAACTTGACCTCTCATTCGACTTCTTCTATAAACTTTCTGATTCGAAGTACCAACATCACTAAGTATCCGTGGACTTCTTCTAGGCGATTTTCGTTACCTTCTTCCATTAGAATTCTGTGCTGAAAAATGGGGAAGAAAGAACAACAAAGCCCTAAAATTTTTGGAAAGAAGAGTAGAAAGAAAAGAGAGACAGGATATGAGCGAATGGGCAACACTTTTTTGCTTAGTTTAAAAATTACATGAAAAGGAACAAATTTGTTTTAAGTAAGTATTGCTAAAAGTTGACAAAAATGGTAATAAATTAAAAGTATACTTAAAAGTGGTAATTATTAAATAAAAGACTTTCACTTATGTAATTTTTCCAAATTTAGCCTCGTTTGAAAAGTAATCGGAAAATTGAAAATTGAATAATTTTATGCTACTTCACGTGAATCCATAACTTTTGTGCTACATAATCGTCCCTAACGAGAAGTTATTAGACAAACTCTCACGGTAACACACGTTTGCTTAAATTATACAAATGTTTGCTGCCAAAAATGTAATAATTTTTTAAAAATTAACCTTTAGCAAGCTGTTTGGTGACAAAATTTCTACAATATGAAATATGTTAGTTGTCAACTTGATTGAAACTTCAAGTTAGTTGGTTGCATAGTTTGATATTAATTCACATATATACCACACACACATCAAGTTATTTACTTAGAATTAGTGAAGAATCATTTCTATAAATAGCTATTTCTTGATCATTACTATTTGTCTTGAATAGATTGAGATGAAGTAGAATGCATGGAATAATTAAAATTAGGCAAAGTGATAAGTACCGATCAAAATATTGATGGAGTTAGAATTTTCATCAAGATGATTGGAGTAAATATAAAACAAATCATGACGATTCAATATTATATCGCACAACAACAACAATAGTACCAAACATAATGTAGTTTCGTAAGTGATATATCATAAATGAAGAGAATAAGACGCACACAAATTTTACCTCTATTTTTGTGGAGTATAAGGATTATTTCTGATTCAACATCTGATATATATCAATCAAACGAGGATAACTTCATCGCGATATATAGTGTTCACCAAATATATTAAATTTAAAGTAAAATTAAAATATATTTTAATTATCTACTTTGTAGTGGTATGGAAAATAGGCAGCATTCTTTAGACAATATTTATCAATATCCAAAGTTGATTACTTTGAAAATATGCCATAAGATTAATCAAAGTAGATATTCCACTTCTTAGTTCTTTTTAGAATTATAAACAAAAAGGTAAAACCCCACCTTTTTCATTTTTCCTTTTCCTTTTCCTTTATTATGTGCTTTTCATTTTTTTGCTATATCAAATTATCAATTACTGGTTATTGAGCAATTGATTGTGTAAAATTATTAATACTATATATCAATGAATAATAATTACTACTATAATTTTATTACAAAATGATGTGATGAGGTAAGAGCTTGTCAGTTTGGTTCTTAATAGTTGAGACAAATATCCAAGTCCATGATGAAAAAAACAAAGAAATAAACTTTAGTTTAATTGGATGGACAGTTCACTATTTTCTAAGCAAATGTCAAAGCTGTTTATTATATTAGTAATTATTTGATTATTGTTACACTTACCTAAACATCCACATGCATTTCAATTATAGTTTTCATTGATTCTTTTCACTCATCATTTAACTAGTATATTGCTTTTAACTTTATCTTATCTTATAATAGGATTTTCTTGGCTTTAATAATTTTGTGTCTTTTTTGCTCTCCTAAGAAATCATCAAAATTAATTAGACTTTTTGTTTACTAGTAGTTGAACTCTAGTCGTCAAACAAGTAAAGATGCTAATGATGATTTTCCTCTTATATTTTTACATTATCTCTTTTTTTAATATTTTCAATTTTTATAACGAGTTTTAAGGCTTTTTACATGTACTTAACACACAAATACTCGAAACTTGCTCTTTTGAATATGACATATGTATCAATCTTCACTTTTACATCTGTTTTATTCGTTATATCACTAAACTTACACTTTGATACTCTACTTTCGTTCTACTTAATCTAAAATCCTTAGATTTAAAAATATATTTTCTAACTTTTAATCTATTGCTAAATTTACTGGGCCGCATCTCATGGATGAATACTATATCACCTTCGAGTACTTGACCCTTCGTGTAAAAGGTCTTGAGAATAAAAGTACAAAAAGAAAAATATGGTAGCAGTAAATTTTTAAAAAACAAAAAGGAAAAAAAATCTTAAACTTTTGGTAGCTCGAGGATTCTGTTAAAACCACATTGAAAAGTGGATACAGTGAAAAAACTAAACAAAAATTCTTTTTATATAAATTTTGATTTTCATCTTGTTAAGATGTATTTTTAATTTTTTACATAAAATAATATTATATTCCAAATATTTATAGAACTAACTCACCCTAAAAAGACTAAATAAAAGTTTACATCTTTTCAAATAATAGGACCAAAAAATTGAAAAAAGAGGAAAAAATTTGAAGCCGTCTAGATATGGAGAATTATTATTTTCAAAATATTGTTTGATTATATATTATAGTTAAAATCTACAAAATTCAAACTTGATAATTTTTTAACTTTTTTTTTAGGGGTGAAAAAAGATACCGTAGAAAAAAAGAGCCGGCTGTAGGTCAAAGTCAAATTTTTTTTCTTTTTTAAGATAATTTAATTTCCATAATAACAGAAAAAAACACTTTTCGTCTTTCTTTAGTTACACTTTTGCTGCATAATGTTCTGCAGTTCCTTATTTTGCTCACCCACTTCTTCCCAGTTCCATCTTTTCAATTTCCCCAAACCCTAGAACTGAAAAATTTAAGTAAATGGGTCGTGTTGTTTCTTGATTTTAATAACTGGGTCGTTGTTTAATTCTCATTTTGCGTATCAGAATCTTCAAATAAGTTCATTTGCAGCAGAAAAAGGAGCAATTTTTAATATTTTTTACTTCAATACTAGTAGTTCATTCACCTTGGTGGAAGTTGGTTTGTTGGCATTTGTTAGTATATGGTTTGAGTTGAAACGGGTCGGACTCGTTCTCTATGGCTCGGCGTCATGGGTGGCAACTACCGGCTCACTCGTTTCAGGTTCTTCATTTTGCTCTTTGTTGTATTTGGATCACTTGTAAAGCTGTAATGTTGGTGTTGTTGGATCTTTTGGGGTCTTTAGAGTGGGTTTATTGGTTCGTTTGGTGACATTGCTGATTTGTTTCTTTTAGTCAACTGCACTTTGACACTCTTTTACTTTTCCTTTTTAAGTGATGTTTTAGTTAGTTATGCTTTGTAGATTTGTGATTTGCTCAAAATTTTAGTTACATTTGCTTTGAAATTTCTAGTGTTTCACATTCTGAAAAGATGCGATCTTTAGGTTCTGAGTAGGAATAACTTGAGGTACAGTTGCTTTATTTGGATTTTTTAAAGTTGGTTTTGGGTCTGTGATGAATTTGGAGAAAAGGAGGTCAAGTTTCAGTTTGTGGTAGAAAATTTATTTGATGGGTTTCCTTATTATTATTTTTTGCTCTGATAAGTTTCTAAGTTTATGGAGTAGTCTCCGGATGACCTATAGTTCACGGGTGATCTTAACTGATGCTTGCATCACTGTAGGATGCCTACATCACACCCCTTTGCCCTTCCTCGCGCCCTGCATGAATGCGGGATGCTTAGTGCACCTGCTGCTCTTTGTATGGTGATTACCCTGCATTGTAACAAGATTAAATTTTCTGCGACTGTGACTGAGATCAAGCTTTCCATCTCTCTTAATTCAATAATGTATATCTGCTTCATACAGTTCCTTGTTGGACTAACTTTACAACTTAGTCTAAAGAGGTTTAAGCTCTGAATCACTGGATTGTCTAATGCAACTATTCTGTATGTGTACTTGTAGCTTGGTGCCCGTGATATTCTTTCTTGCGGTCCGTCAGACAAAATAAAATACTTTATTGGTTTTTTTGTGTGTTGATCAGCATGTTACTTACTTCTGTACTCATTTTTCCATTTCTCAATTCTCGGAATGATAGGTTTCACCTGAAGTTCTTCTGGAAGGCCCAGGCCTTACTTATTATTATTGATTAGTGACATCATATTGTATCGGCCTTTATGATTAACTAATATTATCTATTGTTGTTGTGCAACTTGAATCTCGTGTACTCATTATTCCATGTTGCTGTGCAGGTTGTGGCTATAACAGTTTTCTGCCTGCTATCTGTTGCCTTCTATGCATTTTTTGCTCCATTTCTAGGAAAAGACATCTTTGAGTACATAGCAATTGGTGTTTATTCCTTCTTGGTGAGTGCATTAGGGATGACGTTGCTTGCTATTTTTCTTGCAAACACTCTATTCATGTTTCACTTTCTTGTTACTTCTTGTCATCTTTTGACTCTTGCTTTCAGGCTCTATGTGTGTTCACACTATATGTTAGATGCACAGCAATTGATCCTGCTGACCCTGGGATTCTCATTGAAGCTGACAAGTCAACAGCCTATCAATCACACAATGAAATAGAGTTGCCTGGTTAGTTTTTGTATGCAATATGATTTTCTTATTCTTCTTCCTTTGATAAAGGTAAATCTGCAACGGGATCAGAACAACCTGAAGATATATCTATTATTTTTTGGTTGGTAATTACAGACCAAGTATTGTGTCTATTAGATAAGTTGAAGATACTAGTAAACCCTTTGACCATCTAGACTTTTGAAAATATAACAGAGCAAAATTATAAGAAATATCAAGTTTTACTAGTACTCATGAACTGAAAAAGACTCAAGTTTTACAATAGATGAAAAAAGGGAAAAGGACTATCAAGTGTTAATTATAAGACTTTGTTGCAGTATCTTGTTGGGGAGGGAGTGGGTGAAAGATGGAACATTGGTATCCATTTGGTAATTTGACCTCGATTCATCTTCTGTTGACATCTTGAACTGCTTGTGATAGGTGATATATCTGCTGCAGGGGGTCCCAGCAAGGAAGGGTTCCGAGATGGAGGAACAACTGCAAGTGATGCTTCAGGTTGCTGTGGAAGACTTGGAGGGATCCTCTGTTGTTGTTTTGTCATTGAAGACTGTCGGAAGGATGATCAGTCGCTGGAGCAGAGTGGTGATGAAGAAGTTTTGTTCTGCACATTGTGTAATGCTGAGGTATACCACTTCTCATCTGCTTCTCTCTCTAGTTTACCCTGCATCTACAGTATATCTTTCTCCTACAACTACATCCAAATGTTCAGACTTTCATTGGGTATAGTGGAGAGCATGAATAAGGTATTTTTTCCCTTATGCAGGTTCGAAAGTTCAGCAAACACTGTAGAAGTTGTGACAAATGTGTTGATGGATTTGATCATCACTGCCGTGTGAGTTCAAATATGTGTTTTCTTCTTGTTTAGTTTTCTGTTGCTCAAAATACATTGTGTTTTACTTTGACATGGCATAATTATTTTAATTGGAGGAATGAGCTGAATCTGATATCCCATTTGAGGAATTCAAAATAAGGGTATTTTCGGATAATATATATTATATTCCATGCTGTTAATATTGTACACCAGTTCATATCCTTTTCTTGCAGTATTGTGAATTTATGTCATTTTGGATGTGTACTTTTTACAGTGGTTGAATAATTGTGTGGGAAGGAAAAACTATATCACATTTGTGTGCCTGATGGCTTTCAGCTTTGTCTGGGTAAGTCGCACTAAGATTCTTTCATTTTATCTCCTCTTTAATGTTTGACAAGGCATAATCATTTCTTCACCTTTTTAATATAAAATGCTCCTTTCATGTCAGCTTGTCTTTGAATGCGGAGTGGGCATTGCAGTCCTAGTTAGATGCTTTGTCGATAAGAAAGCTACTGAAAATCAGATAATAGAGAGGCTCGGAGAAGGATTCTCTAGACCTCCATTTGCTATTGTAGTGGTATGTAAGCTAGCTTGTTGCTTGCAGAAGAACTATTCTGATTGTTTGTGTTAGTATATGGATTTACTGCATTTTCTAATCTGTCTTTGTTAAACCTTGATTTATTGTGGGAGTTGTATCTTAATACTGATCTAGTTATTAGAATCTTTAGATGCGTAATCCACTATGGTAAATTCATAAGTCTTAGGCTGGTTGAAGAATTTTTTTGAAGGAAAGATATAATAACTTTTATGTATCAAAGCCTTGACACAGCTCGTAAATTTTAAGGTGTGCAAAATCATAGTGCCAGAATCACCATATATATGACATTTAGTGCTGCTTGGAACTTGTTACCATTGTTGCAATCTTGTAACATTTTTTTTCTGCTTTTTCTGTGAAATGGTCAAGTGTATTATAAGCATTGCAAAGAGATTCTGTAAAAGTATTTACAGTCAAAAGCAGAATTATGTCCCTTCTATTCTTAAAAGGGATTCTATCAACTAAATAAAACAGTTCATCTTGATCATTAAGATAGAGTTTCCTTTATCTTCAAAGCACCTCTCGTACCTTTCCTCTAAACAGTCCACCAAATGCACACAGGGATAGTGCACCACAATTTCATCTGTTTCTTGCAACTCCCCTAATATACCAGCTGTTTAGCAGCTCTCCAGTATCTCTAGGATGCACCATTTTAGTCCACCATGTTAAAAAACAATTGCCATAATTGATCAGTGACGGACCAATGCAGAAGCAAATGATTCACTCTTTCTGGCATATTTCTCACAGAAAACATCCAGAAAATAAATGGAATCCTCTTCTTTGTACGTTCTGATGTGTTAAGCAAGTATTTTGAGCCACCAACCATGAAAACACATCACCTTATAAGGAGCATTTGTCTTCCAACTCTGTCTCCAAGGCCATAAAGCATTTTGTATGACCCTAGAGTTCATATTATCACATCATGATTTTACAGTGAAAATCATAGTCCCGAATCAGTAAAAATTCAGCAAATATACCCAATTTCCAATCATTCAGATTCCTCCTAATTGAAATCTAAACTTGCTTCTTGCATTAAGGCATGTAGAGAATCTGGGAACTGTTCTTTGAGAGGAACATGGCCAATCCAGCTATCATTCCAGAAGGAAACTTTTCTACCATCACCAATTTTAAACCCAATATTGCACACAAATTGCGGCCTCAGGTTCCTTATGTTCTTCATAAGTGTTGCCCTTAGGAAATGGTAACTTTTTTAGTAATATGATCCTTTTCTTCCATACTTTTCACAAATCACATCTTTCTGTAAAGCTTGTTCTTCTGAAATGGATTTCCTGAGCCGTTTCATCATCAAGCTGTTGTTATGATGTGTCAAATTTCTGATGCCTAAAAGCTTTCCTTTTTGTTTGTTGTTGTGGACCACTTCACTAAATGAAATGCCCTTTTTTCCTTGTTCTCTTTCATTCTTAGGTGCCTTTTCTTGTTCTCTTTGGGTTTAATCTTTTGTTTTCTTCTCTGTTTCAGGCCTTATGTACTGCTGTTTCACTCCTTGCAACTGTGCCTTTAGGTGAATTGTTCTTCTTCCACATTATTCTCATTCGTAAGGTATGTTCGTTCATATCCTCATTCCTTCTTGGTTTTAAATTTGTGTATGTGCGTGCTTATATAAAAGGTATTCTGGTTCTGCTGTAATGCTGTATTACAGGGTATTACAACATATGAGTATGTTGTTGCAATGAGATCTCAAAGTGAGCCGCCTGGACCCTCTGTAGATGGAGGTGATCAGCAGAGTTTGCCATCATCACCGACCAGCTCTGCAGTGACTGCCATCAGTGGAAGAAGTTCTGTTGGGATGAGCTTGCAACATAAAGGTGCTTGGTGTACTCCTCCAAGAATCTTCATGGATCATCAGGTTACACTTCTTTCGTGCTTCTAGTTTTGTGAAGTTGATGAAGAAAGTTCTCCCTCTTTTTCTGTGGGTGGAGGATATAGGAACGGGAGGAGAATGAGTTCTGGATGAGTTTTGACTTGAGCAACTAAGCTCATCCCTTGTCCTCGAGAAAAACTGTCAAATTATAGAACCGCGTATTGCTAATTTCATTCCTCTAACCACCTTGTGCAGGATGAAATTATTCCTCATCTTCAGCCTGGGCGACTGCCATCTACTGTTGATCCTGATGCACTAGACAAGGACAAAAAGGCATCCCACCGTCCAGTCCGAATTAGTGCATGGAAGCTTGCGAAACTAGATTCTAGTGAAGCAATCAAAGCTGGTGCCAAGGCTAGAGCTTCATCATCTGTGCTACGCCCAGTTGGTGCCAAGCACAATCCGTACGACGCTGATCATTTGTCCAGTGGCATGAGTGGTATAAGCAGTCCGGCAAGTACTAATCAAGGATTTTATGACAGTAATGCTAGAGCTGGGACATCAAGGTTGTCTCCTTCCAAGAGCTCATATCCGCCCAGTCGTGCCAGCAGAGAAGACATTGAAACATGTGGCCACAGCATGAGTAACTTAAGCAGTCCTCTTGCCCCTAACCGAACTCCATCTCCATTAGCACTGCAGCATCATCACCCTTCAAATAGAGACCACTTTAACCCAATATATCAGTCATCTGCAAATCAATCTCCGTGGTCAGCAAAAGCATGCCATGAGAATGAATCTCCGCCTCCTGATAATCTCTCAGAGGCATCCACTAAGAAGAACAATATGGGCATTCCAGAGAGTACAAGGTCATCAGTTTTCTGGGATCAAGAAGCCGGGCGATTTGTTACTGCTAATACTAACAGGGGTGCTGGTTCTACTTCACAAGTTTCTGGAACAGAGCTTACATACACAGGTCAATCTATATTTTTCGGAGGGCCTTTACTGAACGAGAACATGAACAGAGGGGCAAGAAGTAGCGGTACACCGTTTGCTGGTGGTCCACAGCGGAGTTACTATCAGGGTAGAACACAAAGGGGTGGTCAGCTCCCTGTATTTGTTCCTAGTGATTCCCAGCAAAATCAATTTTCTTCACGATAGTATCGTATTTGCTCCACTTGTTTTATCTTGAGATATACAGTTCGTTGTACATTTTCGTCTTCTCAAGTTTTTGCTTTTACTTTCCTAACTGAGTACATTCTCCATCTTTCTTTCACAACAACATACCTGTATAATCTCAAAAAGAGTGGTCTGGAGCGTATAGAATGTACAGTGTTTCAAAGCACCACAACAACGTGCAAGTGTTATGATTGCCAATCAAGATATCTTTCTTTTTATGGCGAGTGTGGCATTGCCGACCTTACCCCTACTTCAAAGTTGGAGAGGCTATTTACTATAAATCCTCGGCTCACGTATTTAATCTTTCTTTCACGACTGTGCTAGTCGATAGGCTTATTAGCAATAAGATGAAATTGCAAGAAGAGAAATGTGTATGATCAGTGGCAGATGGAGAGTATGATTAACAGCTCCAATTGAACCACATAGCATGATAGATAGATATAATATACATGTGAATGATCATTAACCTTTTCGGACTTTATGGTGCCATATTTATCCACGACGTTACCAAAGTGGCTCAAAATTGTCTTTGTGGACTTTTTTTTTTTTCTTCTAAGAATTTTTTTTAATTAGCATTTTAGCTCAAATTTATATAAAGTATTACTCGTCCTAATTAAAACTACTATTCCGTTATTTGTCTTACTTTCCTTTTTATATTCAAAACGTGGTTAAATCAAATCAGAGTAACTAAAATTACTTTGTTTAATTCTTTTATCAAACTAAAGAGAAAATGAAAGAGGATATTGTAGTAAAGAAAATGACTGTCTGGCCCCTTAACTCCTTCAACGGCCTCGGTTTGGATAGAGAGCCAATCAAGAATGACAGAATAGTATACTACTAAACTTGTTGAAAATCCTTCGAGACATGGCAGCTACACTGAGCATTCAAGGATCATGCATCATCAGAAATTCTTCAAATTCCTCCAATGCCCAGACTGAGCAGCAGGTAAAGAAGGTCTTTTTACAGATACCCATTTCAAGAAGATCTGTTATTCTCATCTCTGTGTTGCCCCTGAGCCTCAATTTGGTTCCTCAACCATCCTTGGCTAGAGAGAGGCGCAATAAGAAGAACATCCCTCTTGAAGACTATCAAACTACTTGTTAGTACCTCTTTCCCAATTCATTATTACTTTTAGCTTTTTTGATTCCAAAATCTTAGAAATGCCTTCACATTGGGTGCAATTTCCAAGTTCTGCTATGGATAGTCTTAAAAAGTTACTTACAACTTTTACCATTAGTCATGCTCCCTCCCATGTTTCAATTTGTTTGTCTTTCTTTTAAAAAAGAATGCATCTTTAATTACTTTTTAGTGTACTCTCGCGTTTCAACTTTTCACGTGACATGTTTAAGACCGTAAGATTAAAGTATATTTTGGTACATTCTTGGTATCTTTAGTTTAAGACTATAAGATTCAAAAGTCTTATTTAGTTTCTTACTCGGTGCCAAGTCAAAACAAAGGAGTACAAAATATGGTCACTGGTGCTAACTTATGCTTGTACGATTAGCTTCTAAGTAGTGCTGGAAAAAATAATTTGTTTACTTAACAGCAAGTACTTAAGATTAATTGTCAACAGTTTGAGTTTGATGTTGTTGAGTTCCCACATTGGGTGACATGCGGAGCTTTGCTCTCCTTGTATAGGTTGGAAAATCCTTACTTGTGAGCTGATTTTTGGGATTGAGTTAGGTCCAAGATCCATTTCTTATCATGTTATCACCAATGCTCATGGTTTATCTGAAGTTGGGCTTTCATTTTATATGTCCACGCTCTAGATGCCAGTATTGGGCATGTGAGGGGTGTTGAGTTCCCACATCGGGTGGGATGTGGAACTATGGTCTCCTTATATGATCTTTGATCAATCCTCACCTCATGGCTAGCTTTTGGAATTGTAGGTCCAAGGTCCATTTAGCATCAACATAATTCTTATATCTCATCCAAAGATTTGTTGGCAATCTTTAAGGGCTGGAAATATAATCAATTTAAATCGAAATGATGTTGTAGTTGATATATGTAATAACCCGATTGTCAATTGAAAGAGCCTGACGATATCATGGATATGAGTCCATGATTATTATCTTTATTAATGATTGCTTTTAAAGCAGCTGATGGATTGAAATACTATGATATTCTTGAAGGAAAAGGTCCTGTAGCTGAGAAGGGCTCCACTGTACAGGTTTAGTTGTCCTCCTTGAAATTTGCATACACGTCAATTTCCAGTTCAGACTGACCTATTTCTGGCTTCTCTCCTGACTCCTGTAGGTACATTTTGACTGTGTATATCGTAATATTACTGCAGTTTCAAGTCGAGAATCTAAACTGTTGGCTGGAAATCGTATCATTTCACAGGTCTGTTGTGATGACTTCTGATTAGAAATGAGTATGCTATAATTAAATTGACATCTTACTAATAGACATGTATTGCTGCCCTTGGATTACATTTATTACTGATACATATGTCTTTCTACTCTTAAGTAGCCTTACGAGTTCCAGGTTGGAGCTCCTCCAGGGAAAGAGCGGAAACGTGATTTTGTGGACAATCCAAATGGTTTATTTTCTGCTCAAGCAGCACCAAAACCTCCAAAAGCAATGTATACAATAACTGAAGGGATGAAAGTTGGAGGAAAGGTGTGATGACATTTCATTTGTGCCTAAAATGTCTTTTTCTTTGCTAATAGTTTCTTTGTGCAAACTCTGATCTCTGAAAAGTTAAGCAAAGTGTAACATAACTGACAGCTACCTCATTACTTGCTGCTTGTCTTATGGTATCTTTTGCTCAGAGGACTGTGATCGTTCCTCCAGAAGCTGGATATGGTTCAAGGGGAATGAATGAGATTCCGGTATGAACCTCACTTTGTTTCATTCTTTGTTATCTTAGTTGACGAAGTTATTATTGTGGTTTTCTTCTTTTCAAAGAAATGTCAATAAACCAAGGTCGATGAATTCACTGTATCTGTTAAATTACATTTGGTTAGAAGTGAGTTTCTCTTGAGAGTAGCTTGTGCTCAAACAACTTCGCGATCCTGGTATCTATTCCAAGGCCTAACAACATTGTTGCTTGCTTGCTTAGTAATTAGTTATGCAAGGTTCTTGAAATGACCAATTATAATATATAGCCGTTAGAGAAAACTTATCGATGCATATTACATGTGAGTGGTTGTTTTCAGCTCCACTCACCAAACTGTGAAAAACAAAGCTATCTGCAGATTAAACAGCCCTTATACTAGGAGTTCTTGGGTGAAGATGCACAGATATCTTATTCGATTTTATTGGTGTGCTTCTATTATCTTTAACTCTTTTTGGTTTCGAGATTTAACGAATATTCAACTTACATGGTGCAGCCAGGGGCTACATTCAACCTGAATATTGAACTATTGGAAGTAAAGTCACCAGAACGGAAGCAATAGGCGCCTGGACAGTACCATATGTTTTGTCCCCCCTCTTCTTCATTGTTGTAAAAGTTTTGTGTTCTCTCATAAACACCAACTGTTATGGAATCAATAGCAGTTCCCACTTAACCTTCGCGTGATTTGAACCACGACTCATCATTGGTTAAAAGAGACGGTGCCTCACCAACAGTGCCAGCTCCTCTCATGATGTTTTGCTTCCCCTTCATGTTAACTGTTCAATCTTTGTTATGTAGATGACTTCCCCTTTTTTCATGCTTCTTCATTTGTATGTAAATTTTTACTTCTTTAACTTCCCATGTTACTTGTTACTACATTTTAGATAGACATCACACTATCTCAAACCATGTTGTGTCCGATGAAGAACTGAAATAATAATATTTTTTTCATATGTTATTTTATTTATTATGATGATATGAGCTTAAGTGACGAAACTATGATTCACGTTTTTGTTGTCTCATATATCGTTTTATACCAAGCAACTTTATGAACAATACAAATGCTTATTCTCTCTCTTTGATCACAAGTTTTACTCAAATGAAATTTTAAAAGTTAGCCTCATAAAAAGAACTTTTCAGGGTAGTTATATTACTCCCCTTTTCTCATTTTGATAGAGTTAATATACATTTATCTTGTCTCAATCAATATCAAATTAATTAAAATCAATTTATAAACTATTTGCATAAAGTATGCTCACATATTTATTCCAATTTAAATCAACTAGTATTACTTCTTGTTCTTATTCTTATTTTCTTGATTTAAAAATAAAAATTGTACATAAATCTTGTTACTCTTTACTTAAAGATAAAAACAGTTATTTTCAATACGTAGAAGGTATTTTTTAAAAATAAAAAAAGTTAAATGGATGAAAAGTAAGGAAATGGAAGTATAGGGTAAAAATGAAATGTTAAGTATTAGTAGGGGGGCTTTATATTTTAGGCAGATCGGTCTCACTTCTTTCTCAGTAGACAGTAGCGTTCAACTCCGACGATGGTCTCCTTCTCCATTTGATATTTCCCCGATCTGATAGCCGGAGTAGTATAACGGATAAAGCTAAAAGGAAGAATCGGAAAATGACGATTCGTCTCTATTTGTTGTTTTCGTTTTTCGTTTTACTTGCTCAATGGTCGCCTGCACTTTCCGATCTAGTCATCTCCAAACTTGATCGAAAGGTACGTACGTCTCTGATTGGTGTTCAATTTGGTTTTGCTTCGTTAATGTATAAATGTGCTACTCTTTTGCCTATGATATTAAGGCTAATTGGATTATATGATAAGATCTAGTCGTTGGTAGTGTAACATTTTGGGAGAATTAGCTAAATATTTTGGTTTGCAAACCTTTGTTGATACCTGCTGCTGGTGGAAAGTGGCAGGTATCCGTGGAATTAGTTGAGGTAAATAAAACTGGCAAATGTTGTAAGAGGAATTATATAGTCAATTAATCTCAACAGAAGTGCTATTTTTTGCTTTCCCTTGCATTGGCAACAAAGGGAGCTGACAGTTTCTTCAAAAAAATGAGCTTTTTTGGGATTGGCAAACATAAGTGTTTAATTGTTTTGCATACTATTATAACTTATAGTGCTCTAACAGTGTGTAATTTGATGCGGATCCCCTTTTACTTTTTCTTTTCTTTGTGTTTGTTCTCAAGCTCAGAGCAAGTTGAATGAGACATAGAATCTGAGGTCATAGTAGAGTAATGATAATCTTCACCCTTTTGTTGTGTAATTATTTTAATGATGCAGGAGCACAGTTTGATAATATTTTTGATTGTCATGGTTGCCACTTGGATTAGCAGTCATTTCACATCTTCGTGTCGTTTGAAAAAGAAAAATTGAGCTGTTAATTAGACTATTGGTTCTAAATTGCAATTATTCATTCATTCATGCTTACTTCTGGCTATCATGTATCTTGTATTGCAGATTGACCTAACCTCTCAAGTAGTGTGTGTGACTGCAAATTTGAAGGTTAGTGGTAATTGCTTGCGTTTTTTGAGATTCTGTACATGTTTGTTGAATATTCCGAACTACAGATAACGGATTTAATAGTTTATTTACTTTAATCGAGAAGCAGTTAATGTATTTGAGAATTTGCAAAATTTAATGACTTAGTGCTACTATCTAACTAGTGATGCTTGTATTATTTCTTATTTGTTTGGTCAGATAGAAAATACTGGTAATGATCCAATTTCAGAGGTTTTGTTACCATTTGGAGATCACCAGCCAAAAGATTTAGCATTTTTAGTGGCAACAACCAGTGAAGGGAGAGGGAAAACTAAAACTTCTTCCAGTAGCCTACCTATCAAAGTTGTTAACCCTGAAGGCATGCCACCATCATTGACTTGGTACTCTGTCTCCCTACCAAAGGAGCTGGCAAAGGGGCAGAGTCTGAATTTGGAAGTCAGGACTGCATTTACGCATGCACTACAGCCATTTCCTGAGAAAATTACTCAAGCTGATATCCAGCTTCTTGTGTTCCAGGAGAGTGCCTACTATATTTCTCCTTATGCAGTTAATGTCCAATCTCTCAGTGTCAAATTGCCTGAACCAAAAGTCGAATCATACACTAAGTTAGAGAACACCAAATTTTCTGGTTCAGAAATTAAATATGGACCTTATGAGAATCTTCCTCCTTTCTCATTCTCGCATATAGCAGTACACTTCGTGAGCAATAAGCCATTCGCAGTTGCCCAGGAGTTAGTGCGAGAGATTGAAGTCTCTCATTGGGGAAATGTTCAGATCACAGAGCATTACAACCTTGTCAATGCTGGTGCCAGAAGCAGTGGGGAGTTTTCAAGGTACTATAATATTTTCTGATTGAGTTCAAGAATTATTAAGCTGGTTATATTTGACTAGGAAGTCTCCCACTTTTAACATCACAGGCTAGAGTACCAGGCCCGACCACATCTCAGAGGTGCATCATCATTCGGACATCTTGTTGCCAAATTGCCTCCAAGAGCCCATTCCATTTATTACAGAGATGAAATTGGCAATATATCAACATCCAATTTATGGGGTGACTCATCAAAGGTTAGAAGACATACTTTCTGAAGCTTTCATGTGGCTTGTGTCTGGCTTAACACTATGCTCTCTGTTCGCAGACATTGCTACAAATTGAACCTAGGTATCCAATGTTTGGTGGCTGGAAAACTTCTTTTACCATCGGCTATGGGCTGCCCCTTAAGGACTATTTGTTCCGTGCAGAGGGGAAACGTTTCTTAAATATATCTTTTGGTTGCCCAATTGAGGAGGTGGTAGTTGAAAACCTTGTTGTGAAGGTAATACTTCTATAAGAACTAAATAGGCTTTAATTCCATATCTTAAATGATGTAATTTAGTGTTATCACAAGAATCTAAAATATGATTTCTTTCGAAGATTATGATATATTTTGTGCAAAAGAGGGCTTATGGTATAGTGTGATTGTATGGGCCTTTAATTTTTTTTCTTGAAAAATTCTTAAAGATAACGATGGAATTGTTTTGTGGAGAACAGGTTGTACTGCCAGAAGGTTCAAAGGATATTTCTGTCTCGGTCCCTTTTCCTGTCAAAGAGTCAAGAGAGGTATGGGTAAATCTTAGTTTGTCTCCTCTGAAGTTCCTCTTGTATGATAACCTTTATTCCTCTAACTTTCTATTACTTCTTATGTTTTATTTGCAGACAAAATTTTCCCATTTGGATATGATTGGTAGACCAGTGGTTGTTCTTGAAAAGACCAATGCTGTGCATGAGCATAACCAATATTTCCAGGTATATAAGTTCATCTACAATGCTGTTGAAAGGGCTGTATGTGAGAAGCATTGCATACGATCCTAGCTAAGCCAAGTCCATTTTGGGCATGAGTTAACTGGGCGTAGGTAGAATAGTTCAGTTTTGACAGAGCCTCAAATATAAGGATTAGACTTGGTTCAATCTGAAAGGTTGAATAGTGGAATTTGAGCCGAACCTGAGCTTAGATCATCCAGAGAAACCTTTTGGATCTAAGATTCAACTTTTTAGTTGAATGAGAAAGCAAAGAGTTCAGTACTAAAGGAGGATGACAACCCCTCCTCGGGGGGGGGGGGGGGGGG
>JAJOOF010036848.1:0-17535 GCA_029582545.1 Solanum lignicaule | reverse complement strand
CCCCCCCCCCCCCCCCCACAGTAACAATGTAATAAATTTGATCTTCAATTAGTCAGAATGGTCCAGTTACACTACAAATAAACATTGAAACTTGGAATTGAATACTACTTTTTTTGCTTGATTCTGATTTGGTGTGCCCACGTTTTTTGTTTTTGCTCAAAACATATGTCAGAGATTGCTACTCTCTCAGTACATCTTTACTTGTAGATGTTTTATTTAATATTCCCTTTGAAAATAATACATAGAAGAATAATTTTACTGTATCATTTTTATTAATTATAAGCTATTTAAATATTTGGGAATGAATAGTACTTAATAATAATGATAAAATACATATAAAATGATAAATTATCTCTTGATTTTTCAAACCGAAAAAGTAAATTTTGACAACTATTTTTAGTATAATGGACAAGTAAAGATAAATGGAGGGAGTATTCCCTATACTAAAAATAAATATTTCATTTTACTTGTTCATTTTCGCTATTCAAGATAGTGTTTTTATACTACCCATAATATTAAATAACCACATAAAATAGTAGAGTATTAGTCAAATTTAGATTTTCATAGCATTATTAATAAGGTTAGTTTAACACTCTCTTGTTCAGTTTTACTTGTGTACTATTCTAAAATTTATTTTCATTTTACTTGTCATTTTTCACATATTACGAAGAGACAATTATTTTCCATGTTCTACCCTTAGCATTAATAGCTTATTTTCCAAATAATTTTCCAGGACTTAATACTAAACAATATTAATGGGGATAATGTGGTAAAATAGTTATGTTAGTCATTATTTTATGAATGGGTGTGTAAAGTCCAAATATAACAAGTCAAAGTGAATGGAGAGAGTAAAATACACATCTTATTAAAAATCTAGCTAGGTCGGGTCTGATTGAGTTCTGGACTTTATGTTCGTGAAGGGCTTGTCACATTCATGATGATGGTTTGGGTTGGTAGTCTTCAATTGGGAGGACTCAGTTGCAATCAAGAAAAGTAATTGTAGCTTCAAGTGTAAGTATTATAGAGATGTTTTGATATTCGAGTTTTAGCAAGTTAGGGTAGTTTAGGGTCAATCGTTGCCATCGCTTTGGATAAGGGTCAGTTGATAATGTTGTTGAATACACGTCGATTCATACTCAAATTTATTTATTTCTATACATTTTTATGCAGATTTTAAGCCAAGTACCTTTGAGCCGTGGTCGGTAATGGTGCTAAGATAATTTCTCTCAAGATTCTGATATAAATGCTTGGTTGATCCGCATACTTCCTGGATGTCTTCTATCCTCTTACTTTATGTTGATTTCCCTCCTTTGGATGATTTTGATACTCATTGAGTTGTACTAGAATTCGTAGAGGCATATATTAGTATCTCCAAGTTTTGGGGATGGTTTTGTATGAATTTTCCACATTTCTTTAAATATTTCATCAAATGAGTTGCTTGTTGACTGAAATTGTTACCTTTCTTATATTTATGTTTTGTGTTTGGATTGATTTATTTAGGTTGGCTCCCCTTTTTGTGCGGTTGAGCTAGGTGTCATTGCTTTCCTGATTTCGGGGTAATGGAAAGTTGGTATTAGAGCACTAAGTTCATAAGTCTCATAAGTACAAGATGAGTCTAGTAAATTCCATTGTTTCTTTCTTATTGTGCGTACTTGATTCCATTGGTAATAAGATTAATTGTTCTACTCTCTCACATATGATGAGTAGATGTGCTATCATAGCTAGAGGTCACAAGTTGTAATGATCCTGAAGGTCACTTTTAGAAATTTTTAGAAAATTTCCATTTTACCCCTCCCGTTAGTTGCCCCAAGTCATGTTTGATCAATTTATGAAGTCATTTTTGATATTTCACTGAAAAGTTGTCATTATCTAAAGTTTTAGAGTTTCAGAGAGTTAAAGCTATCAAAAGTGATTTTTGGGAACAACTGGAGCTACGAGTCTCAGAATGGAATTTCGTTAGTTCCATCAGCCCTAGAATGTGAAATTTGGTCTAGGTATGTTGTCGTTTTCAATTTTGGAGTTATTATGTAGATTTGAGCCCTTGAGTTGGAAGTTTAAGTGAAAGTAGGGCAGGAGTTGACGTTGGTCAACATTTGGAATTCATACGCTCAGATTGAATTTTGGACGATCCCATCAGACCCGAGGGATGATTTTAGGCCTAGGAGAGATCTTGGTTGAATTTTCAGAGGTTTCGAGGGAAGGTTGGTATTTTTTTTGGGTGAAAGTTAGTTTATTGTAACTTTTACAAGTTTTGAGTCAATGAGAGGTTTGAGTCATCATATTCGTGTAGTAATCAAACAACCTCATACGAGGCTTCTTTTTAGAGAGTGGTCGAGGCAACCAAGAAGTTTGATCACTTATGCGCTGCAAGGGGTTTAGGAATTTGACGGACAAGAGATCTTGCCCTTCTTGTTATTGTAGTGGTACCTCATCTGAGGAGGTAGAGGATATTCAAGGAGGGGTTTTCATTCTCGGTCTAGTAGACCTATTCGTGCAGCTATTCAACCGTCCAAGGGAGGTTATTTTGGACAAGGCATGTACAACTTGGTTTAGACTTCTCAGGGTTGTTGTTAGAGGTTTTCTGGTCATGGTGACCATTCAGTATATTCAGATTCTTCTAATTATATTGTGGTTCCTAGTCCTGCTATGATTGTGGTGAGTAAGGACAAATCAATAGAGATTTCTCTGGACTTAGAGCGGGAGACCGACATTAATAGTGTTTTGTAAAGAAGCCACTTCATTTCTATTTTATAAAAACAAATTGACAATTTTTGTTTAGAAAGAACTGAGTAAAATTTTCAAATTCAGCATGAAAATATGAACAATCTCATAACAAAACAATAATATGGTTAAGAAAATGTTATTTTAAGAAAAGGGAATACAACTTGTTTCTTTTTGCCATATTCACATTAGCTGGTCTTATTAATTCAATTCATATTTGACCAAATTAAGATTTTTACCAAATATAACCACTACTAATTAATGCAAGGTATGCCAAGTTTAAGAAGAAAAAAATTGGATTATAAATTTATCGAGTGATTTAGTTCCTCTAAGAAAACTCTAGACCTTCTTTAAAAATGGAGCAAGTTAAAGAAGATATGGTGTTGGCATGTTCACTGCGACGCCATGAATTAGAAAATTGGGAAATGCTGGCTGCCAAATTCTCAAATTCCATTTCTGATCGACGTTTATGTATTCTTTAATTTTCATCTGTAGAATGTTAGGTTAAGTATGAATGTTTAAAATGGCATTTTAAGAGTCTATATCAGACATATTTTACTGATGATGATGATGATGATGATGAGAGTGGATTCATAAATTTGATGGCAAATAAACTTACAAAGACTTATAGAGATTATTGGAGAGAGCAAGTCAAACTAGGGGATACTTCGCTTAAGTATGGTTTTTATTTTTCATAAATTCTTCTTTTTTCCTTTTTCATTATTTTTTACTTATGATGTTTGAAGAATTGTGTGTTTTCACTAATTTTTTGTTTGATCCACATTTATATGATGATTTTTACAAAACCAAAACTATCTAGGAGACACAAAATATATTCAAAGATATATATATATTTTCTAAAGCTCAGGTGTTAAGGCATAAATAAAGTATCACTAATTGGTATAATATACACTAAAATGTTTAATTTTTTTGTCAAATTAAGTGTTCTTGATTCTAATTTTATCACTACAAAAAATAAAGGAAGAGAAAAGAATAACCCCTATCGCTAAACATCAAAACTACATTGTTAATATATTTAGGAAAAATTGTCAAACAATACAATTAGCTATATACTTTTGAACAACAAATTTTGTAGCTAATTCATGTTTTTCTTATAAAAACCACTAATTGATTGTTAGCTTTGATAATTGCCCACGTATAATTATTCATTAGTTTTATACTTTAACTGTCCAAATTAATGTTTTTAAATTTATTCTTTTGGTACACTGGAAAAAAAAACTAAAAAGGAAAAAATAAAATTTTGATAAGTAAAATTAATAAAATCTTCCAAGAGAAAAAACTACGTTTTATTGTTGGCGTCTTTCCAAACTATAAATTCTTATTTATTTTTAAAAATAAAATAAAATTGAGGTTAGGGAAAGGGAAAATGGAGAAGGGGATTAAAAGGTAGGAGTCGAATCCTCAACTATAAATTGAAACTTTAGCTACTCAACAAACAGAGCTTCTAAGATTCTCCAACTAGGAATTCTTTGTATTTTAAGACCTTTATTTCTCAAAGAGTCCGTACAATTATTTGTCATTTCTCTTCAAATGCATATTTTATTCTTCTCGATGGTTTCTATCAAGTGTTTATAATTTTCACCAATAGCCATATTAGGCTGAAATTATATATCCGCATATTTTATTATATGTTTGACAATAAAAAGGTAATATGATTACTAATATCTTTATTTATGCTATGCTTATGTAGGAAAATATCTCCGAATATTTTCAAACAGGAAGCTGATGAAAGAATAAAGTTATATGAGGAAAAAAGTGATGATAAATCTAATGAAAAGATGGAAAATATTAATCAAGATTTCAGAAAAATCCTTAATGTGGTGAGATCTCGAAAGCATTGTTGTCTTTTTGAATCTCGACTTCCCAGTCAATTAAATACATTGCTAATCTATATATTGTGGTTTGTTATCCTTATATTTGTACTTTAATTGTGAACTAAAACTTAGACAATTAGAATGATACTTCGTTTCTTCTATTTCATGTGACGTTCTTTCCTCATTAATCTATTATGAAAAAAATAGTATATTCTTAATTGATACATGATTAACTTTAAACATCACATCTTTTTATCTTTAAGGACATGTTTGATATGACTCGAACAAAACAAAGAATTCTGAAACTTGTGGTCTTAAATACATTGTGATATTTGTGTGACTATTAGACTTCTCACTAATGTTAAAATGAAAATTTTATAGCTTGATTATTTTCAAATATAAACATATCATTTATCTTTAACAAATTGATAATAAAATAGTTCTAAATCGGAAAGAAGGGAGCATCTAACATATTTAATACCAAAAGTCATTTTTTTCCTTTTTAAACTCATTGTGAGGTCAAATTTATAGTATAAGGATTATAAAAATATGGATTATATATTCCTTAATTGTGATAACATTTATATTTTTTCAGGAAGATTTATTATTTTAAACAAATTAAGCAGCATATTGATTTGCAAATTATTCAAAACAAGTTAGAACAAGATGTTTATTCGAACTTGAAAATTGCTAGCTGCTTTAGAGATCTCTTATTGATTTTCAACAACGCCATTATTTATTATCCAAATGAAACTCTTCATTATTTTGTCGCGCTTGAACGTAGATCCCATATTTTGAGAGAAATGGGTAAGAAACCCTTATTTTGTCACGAAATTGTGTGTGGATTACCTGCAGCAGGTAACCCAATGTTGGCCAAACCAAAAATGGATAAAATGGCATATAATGCACGTAACAAAGCTCAACAAGGTGAGCCATCAATTAGGAGGAGTGCAAGAGTGAGAAATAAGCTGGCCTGCGAATTCAAGAATGTCACGTCCCGAGGCTACCCCCTTGCAGTAACACGGGACATAGGATCACGAGTGACCCCAAGCTAACCTTGTTTCTGGCATAACATAAGCATACTCAATGATAACTAAAGAAGACAAATACTATGCGGAAGCTAAATAGTGGATAACTGGAAAATCGGGAATACCCATCTAGTTGAATGTATAAAACATACTAAGAGTTTAATAACACTGAAAGGTCAAACTTAACAAGCCAAGTTGATACGACTACTATGTCTGAAAAAACGTCTAACTAAGTTGAATTGCTCAGAGATGCCCCCCAGCTAACCCTAACAAAACTGAAAACAGAATAAAAGACTAAAATGAAAGCATTTCTATTGTCCTCAGAATATGAGGACTCACCACGCTGCTAAGTGTGGACCGAGAATCGATCTAAGCGTAATCTAGATGTTGAGTACATGAACCTACATCATAAAAGGATGTAGCGCAGAGTATGCGTCAGTACTTTGAATGTACCGAGCATATAGGAGATAGATACTAAGATAAACAAATACACAAGCTGAACAGGCATAACAGAACAATGACACAAACATATTAAGAATGTAAATACTGAGAACATAACTGAAAAGTGAAACTGAATGCAATGACCAAGGACTAATCCTGAAGAAGACATGCTAAATTGAATACTGAAGTATATACTGAAAACCTGGTCAAATCCACTACGAATTTGACTGTGGAGCTACTATTAACCGGCACAAAACCGTGTGAGCTAAACGTGGAGTCTGATGTATACGCCCCATCGAGAGGACCCAATATACCTTTCAAAGGGTATAAAGGCATGACTGGCGTGATCACTAAATGTGATGCCCATTGAAGGGACTTATATCCTACAAGGGAACATAATTCTGGGACTATGAGGGTACTTTGAACCCTAGTCCAACTCGGTGCTAAGTCTACTCCCAATTGAATATGTATATAACTGTAATGTAACTAAAATACTGACATATTGAATAGCTCAAAATACAGACAAGCAAATTTGGGAATGCAATACTTATATACTGCTAATGTAACATTCGAAACTGGAGCATGATTATCTGGTTAAGTGACCTAGCAAGTATAATTCATGATCTAAGAGAATCTACACAACTAGGGTTTTGAGTTTCATGCAGAAACTAAACAAACTTCCTAAGAAAACATGCTATTTCGATTTAGGATACTACAACAGCTAAATCACAACAATTATCAAAGGAATTAGAAATGTTAGGTCTAAGCAAAATATGGAGAATTAAGGAACTGACTAAATTCTAGGGACCTAGTGGATGAAAGGAACCCACTAGTGAAATCCCACATACTTGCTGACGAAATTCACGGAGAAATCCTTCGATTTCAGAGCTGAAACTTAAGAAAACCTGTTGCGTGTTCTTGAGAAAACTTGCGCCTCTTTCTTCTCATTTTTCTCTAGATTTTGGTGATTTGAAGAATAATAGTTTTAGGTAGGTTCTGATTAGATTAATATGCTTAAACTGAGTAAAACGACGTAGTTTAGGTGTAAAATGACATAGTTTAGATGCCCGATGCATAGAGGAAAAGACGAAAATGACCCTAACTTAAAAGCAGACGGAGCCATCAACGGCCCTGATGGACGGACCGTGGACTGACCGATGGTCTATCCTGGCATGGCGTCGTTTGGTGTCTTAGGCTTTGTGTTAAGGGTCAGGATCCACAGACCTGGACCATGGATCGTGGTCCCACCTAAATTCCATAGGTTCTACCGTAGGTCATGGTTTTCTTGATATTTTTGGCTGGCAAACCAGGGACCCTACCTACGATCCCTGGTTTGAACCATGGGCCGTGGTTTGGCCTTTATCGGTGGCACCTACAATTTTTGAAAATCTGCTAATTGGTCTTTCTCGAATTTGAGGTGTTACATTATCTCCCCATTGGAAACATTCGTCCTCGAATGAAGTCTAAACAAGCTGAGTACGGAGGGAAGGAGTTGTAGTCCCTACCACCAAGTACTAGAAACTGATATTTGACTGAACTGAGTTCCAACAACATGCAAATATGCTAAAATGTAAGAACAACTGAAGGAATAAGATACTAAGACTGAATTTACGCGAGAGTAAAGTAGGAGACTAGAGAGGAACTATTACCTCAAGTTGAAACGAAATTGGAAGGAAAGAGATGAGGATACTTGGCCTTCATGGCTGCTTCTGCTTACCAAGTAGCTTCCTCAACGTACTGAATCCTCCAAAAAACTTCACTGAAGTGACTTCTTTACTTCTCAACCTACGAACCTGACGGTCAAGAATCTCTACTGGAACCTCTTCATAAGTGAAATTATCCTTTACAGCCACACTCTCTAATGGTATTATTGATGCCGGTTCATCCACACACTTCTTCAACAAGGAAATGTTAATGACTTGATGAACCACTTCTAGTTCTGCTGGCAACTTTAATTATTAAGCCAAATTACCAACTCTTTTCAGGATTTTGTAAGGACCTACATATCTAGGACTGAGTTTCCCTTTCTTGCAAAATCTCATTACCCCATTCATAGGTGACACCTTCAAGAAAACCCAATCATTGATTTCAAACTCTAATTCCCTTCTCCTCACAACTGAATAGGACTTTTGACAGCTCTGAGCTGTCTTATGTCTATCCATGATGAGCTAAATATTTTCCATAGGTTCATGAACCGAATCTGGCCCAATCATTGTTGCTTCACCTACTTGAAACCAACCAATTAGGGACCTGCATCTACGCCCATATAGTTCCTCATACGGGGCCATCTAAATACTGGAATGGAAGCAATTTTTATAGGTGAACTCTATTAGAGGTAGGCGATCATCCCAACTACTTTTGAAATCAATCACACAAGCTCTCAACATATCCTCTAAGATATAAATTGTACATTCTTCCTGACCATCTGATTGTGGATGAAATGTTGTACTGAGATTCACTTGGGTACAAAGACCTTTCTGAAATGATTTCTAGAAATGAGAGGTAAATTTAGGACTTCTATCTAAGATGATACACAAGGGAACCCCTTGCAATCTGACTATCTCATGGATGTATATTTTGGCGTAGTCGTCCACCGAATCTATATTCTTGACAGCCACGAAGTGAGCGGACTGAGTAACTATGTCCACTATCACCCAAATGGAGTCATGTTGTCTGCGAGTAGGAGGTAAACCCATAATAAATTCCATGTTTATCACTTCCCACTTCCATGTAGAAATGTTAATATCTTGAGTCATACCTCCTGTTTTCTGTTGTTCTACCTTAACTTGTTGACAATTAGGACACATAACCACAAAATCTGATATGCCTCTCTTCATATCGTTCCACCAAAAGACTTCCTGTAGATCACGGTACATCTTAGCGGTACGTAGATGAATGGAAAACTTGAGCTTCTATAAGGATTTTTTGCCTCAACACACCCACATTAGGAACACACTAGCGACCCTAGTAACTAAGCACACCATCTCCCCCTTGGGAGAACACCTGAACTTTCTGTTGATGAACTGCACCCTTCAATTGAAGTAATATAGGATCACTATCCTGTTTTTCCTTTACCTTTGCTTCCAATGAAGATTCTGATCCATTCAGAACTGTCACCCCAATATATGATGTGTTTGTAAGACAAACTCCTAAGCGAGCAAGCCGGTGAACATCTTTTGCTAACTCTTTCTTTGCTTCCTCAACATGTGCTGCAATATCTATAGGCAGTCTATTGAGAGCATCAACCACTACATTGGCCTTACCAGGATGGTAAAGCATATTCATGTCATAGTCTTTGAGAAATTCAAGCCATCTCATCTAACTAAGATTCAACTCCTTCTAGGTGAACACATACTAGAGGCTCTAATGATCTGTGAATACATCAGTATGAACACCACAAGTAGTGTCTCCAAATCATTAGGGTAAATACTATGGCTGCAAGGTTGAGGTGATGAGTTGGGTAGTTCTTCTTATGAACCTTAATTTATCTAGAAGCATAAGCTATGACTTACCTTGTTGCATCAACACACAACCTAGGACGACCCTGGATGCATCACAATAAATCACATAATCGTCTGAACCATCTGGTAAAGTCAAGACCGGAGCTGTACTCAACCTAGTCTTCAGCTCTGCGAAACTTTTCTCACATTCATCCGACCACTGAAATTTGACCTTCATCTGAGTCAACTTAGTTAATGGAGAAGCTATGGATGAAAATCCTTCAACAAATCTTCTGTAGTTCCCGGCAAAACCCAAGAAACTTCTGGTATCTATTTGGAAGGTGGGCCTGGGCTAGTGTTGTATAACCTCAATTTTCTAAGAATCCACTTAGATCCCTTTGCTGGATACCACACAACCAAGGAAAGCAACAGATTGTACCCAAAATTCACATTTGTTTAACTTAGCAAATAACTGGCGATCTTTGAGAGTCTGCATAACAACTCTTAGATTGTTCTCATGCTCCTCCACATTTCGAGAATTAATGAGGACATCATCAATAAAGACAATAAAAAAAAGTCCAAATACTATTTGAACACCCTGCTCAGTAAGTCCATGAAAGCTGCAGGAACATTTTTTAGTCAAAAAGACAAAACTACAAATTCAAAGTGACCATACCGAGTTCTGAAAGATATCTTTTGAATGTCACTATCTCTAACTCTGAACTGATGATAGTCGGAAATGTTGTCTATCTTAGAAAAGTATTCGGCACCCAGAAGTTTGTCGAACAAGTCATCAATCCTGGGGATGAGATACTTATTCTTGATGGTGACTTTGTTCAACTGTCGATAGTCAATGCACATTCTAAGAGAACCATCTTTCTTTTTCACGAGAAACACTTGAGCACCATATAAAGAGATATTAGGTCTGATGATGCCCTTATCTAGAAGGTCTTTCAACTGCTCTTTCAATTTCTTAAGCTCAGCTGGAGCCATCTTGTAAGGAGGAATCGAAATGGGCTTGGTGTCAGGGAGGAGATCTATTCCAAAGTCGATTTGCCTTTCGGGAGGAACTCTGAGGAGTTCATCTGGAAACATTTCAGGAAACTCACTACTAGAACTGACTTAAGAGTTGGGATTTTGGAGTTTGAATCCTTAACTCGAACAAGATGATAGACATACCCCTTGGAAATCATCTTTTTGGCCTTAAGTAAGAAATGAATCAACCCATAGGCACTGCCCTACTACCCTTCCATTCTAAGACTGGCTTGTTTGGAAACAGAAACCGAACAATCCTAACTCTACAATGACTGAGGCATAATATGAATGTAACCAATACGTGCCTAGAATGATATCAAAATTTACCATTTCTAACTCTACACGATCTACTGAGGTGACATTCTAAGAGACTGTGATAGGGCAATTTATGTATACCTGTCTAGTGATAACTGGGTCACCAACTTGAGTAGAGACTGAGAAGGGTTATTAGAGAATTTCTGGACTGACACTGAAGTTTACTGTAATACAGGTAGTTACAAAAGACAATGTAGCCCCTGGATCGAACAATGCATAAACTTCTAAATGAACGACTCGTAACGTACCAATGACCACATTAGGAGAACCTTCCTTGTCCTGGCCAGTATACAACCTATTCTGGCGCTGACCGCCACCTGTACCAGATGTAGCACCCTATTGAGTTGCGCGAATTGCTGGTGCTGCTGGAGCTGTAGACTGAGCCCTATTGTTTGTTACCTCCTTGTCACTACCTTGCAGAAGCAATCCTTCAACCTATGGCCAGACTTACCGCACCCAAAACAACCTTCCTTTCCTGCACGACACTCTCTTGGATGGTTCTTATCACACTTTGGACAAGTTGGGTAAGTCCTGTAATCTGAAGCACTCCCTTGAGACTTAGAGCCCGATGCCCTACCTTTTTGATCCTGTTGAAACTTAGGGGATGGAGCACTAGCTGAAAAAGGTACTAGGCCTATAGACCTTTGTTGAAACTGTGAGTGATTCCCACCACTCGACTTCTGCTGAGAGTATTCATAAGTCTTGTTCTAGCCTACTTGTTGTCCTTAGCCATTTCCCTAAGGTTATCTCCCTCAACCTACTGAGCATGAGTCATAAACCTAGAGATATTAATATTTCTAACAGCATTGCATTCCTGCACTCTGTCTTCACCAAGTGAGATACCCCAAACATAAACTTACTCATTTGTGCCCTTAGATCGGCAACTATGTGTGGAGCATACCTGGAGAGCTGGGTGAACTTAAGTTTGTATTCTTGGACTGACATGGTACCTTGCTTCAAATTCATAAATTCTTGATCCTTAGCTTCTCTCAACTCCCTTGGGAAGAACCTGTCCAGAAAAGCTCTAGCAAAACACTCCCAAGCCACAAGAGTTGTATCCGCACCCCTGTTTTCTTTCCACTAAGTGAACCAAATGTGAGTTACATCCTTAAGCTGATAGGATGCAGACTCCACCCTATCATTACCAGTCACATGCATCACTCCAAAAATATTCTTAACCTCATCAATAATGTTTAGTGAGTCCTCACTAACTTGTGACTCTAAAAACTGGTGTGGATTCATCTGAACGAAACCAGGAACCCTAGCTGTAGGTGATCCACCATTAGTGTTAGTAGGAACTGGGACTTGCTGATTATTCTGATTGGCCACACTCTGAGCCAAGAGCTGGATCGCATTCTGAAATTCTACATTCACAACCTCATGGTTCGGGACCGGAGGAACAGTGTTAGCATTGCATACGTTAGCATTCCTTGCATAAGCTCTGCGAGGAGGCATGATTTGAATTGCATAACGAAGGCTTAGAAAGGAGATCATACCCACGCATGATCAAAATAGCTAGAAAGACAAGTTTTTCCTAAAACACTTCGTGGCCTCCCTATCATAGATGTGGTGCACTTCACACCCATTAAAGAGACTCTACTTAGTGCAGCTTTCAGACATCCTAGGACTCTTGACCTGATGCTCTAATACCAAGTTTGTCACGCCCAGAGGATACCCCTTTGACGCAGGACCTATGATCACTAGTGACCCCAAGCTAGCCTGTCTCTGGCATATCATAAGCATACTGAAAGATAACTAAATTAGACAAATACCATACGGAAGCTAAACAATAGATAAGTACTGGAAAAAGGGGAATACCCAACTACTTTGAATGTATAAAACATACTAAGTGTTTAGTAACAGTGAATGTTCAAACTTAACAAGTCAAGTTGATACTACTACTATGCCAGAAAAAGCCTCTAACTGAGTTGAGTTGCTGGGACATACCCCCCCAGCTAACTCTAACAAAATTGAACACTTAATAATAAAACTAAATTGAAAGCATGTCTATTGTCCTCATAATATAAGGACTCACCACTGAAGCTGCTATGTGCAGGCCGAGAATCGATATAAGCGCGATCCAGATGCTGAGTACCTAAACCTACATCATAAAAGGATGTGGCGCAGAGTATGTCTCAGTACTTTGAATGTACTAAGCATGCATGATAAATATACTAAGCTGAACAAATACACAAGCTGAATAAGCATAAATGAGCAATGACATAAAATGAGTAAGAATGCATATACTGAGAACATATCTGAAAAGCTAAACTGAATGCAATGACCAAGTACTAATCCTGAACAAGACACACTAAACTGAATACTGAAGTATATACTGAAAACCTTGTCAAATGCACTAAGAGACTGACTGTGGGAGCTACTATTAACCGCCATAAAACCATGTAATCTAAATGTGGATTCTGATGTATATGCCTCATCGAGAGAACCCAATATACCTTGCCAGGGATATAAAGGCATGACTAGCGTGATTACTAAATCTGATGCCCACATAGGGAACTTATATCCTACGGCGGCACGTAGTTTTGGGACTATGCTGGTACGCTGAACCCTAGTCCAACTTGGTGCTAAATCTACTCCTAACTGAATATGTATATGACTATACTGTATCTAAAATGCTGACATATAAATAGATCAAAATACTGACATTCAAATCTGGGAATGAAACACTTATATACTGATAATGTAACATTCGAAACTAGAGCATGATTACATGGTTAACTAACCTAGCAAGTGTAATTCATGAACTAAGAGAATCTACACAACTAGATTTCTGAGTTTCATGCCGGAACTAAACAAACTTCCCAAGAAAACATGCTATTTCGATTTAGGATACTACAACAACTAAATCACAACAAATATCCAAGGATTTAGAAACCCTAGGTCTAAGCAAAATATGGAGAATCAAGGAACTGAATGAATTCTAGGGACCTAGTTGATGAAAAATACAGAGAAATCCTTTGATTTTGGAGCTGGAATTGAAGAAAACCAGTTGTGTGTTCTTGATAAAACTGGCTCCTCTTTCTTCATTTTTGCTCTAAGTTTTGGCGACTTTGGAGAATAAAGGTTTTAGGTATGTTCTGACTAGATTATTAGGCTTAAAATTAGTAAAAGGACATAGTTTAGGTGTAAAATGACGTAGTTTAGATGCCTGATGCATAGTGGAAAATACCGAAGTGACCTTAACTTAAAAGCTGACGGAGCCATTGATGACCCCTGATTGACGGATCGTGGAATGATAGATGGTCCATCCTGGCAGGGCGTCATTTGGCATCTGAGGTTGGGTGCTGAGTGTCACGATCCACAGACTTGGACTACGGACCGTGGTCCCACCTACGGTTCGTAGGTCCTGCCGTCGGTCGTGGTTTTTTGGAGATTTTTTGGTTGCCAACCACAGACCCTACCTACGGTCCATGATTCGAACCACAGGTCATGGTTTGGACTCCATCGGTGGTACCTGCAATTTCTGAAAATCTGCTATTTGGTCTTTCTCGAATCTGGGGTGTTACAAAGAACGATCCGGATTATGATTACAAAGGGCAACAAAGATGAACGACAAAGAAAAAATAAGAATATTTTGGGAATAATGAGTGAAGCTTACTAGAAGGTGGTCGAGTTATTTATGATTTCTAGGTGTATTCAATTTGTTTTAACGATCCGTCATGTGCCTTTTTTATCTCTAGGTTTTGTGGTTTGCATCAACCTCTTGTGTTAGCAGAACATTTGGAGTAATTGCCCCTTTTAGTGACTTAATGTGTTCAGCCATGTCCATACCTTCTCACTGAAACTCCATTATTTCATTCATTATTCTACCTTTTTATGCCTTGTAATTCATGCAACCTCACTTTAGGCCATTTATCTACCCCATAATATTCCCATTCATTGCAAGGAAGAATTTCTGGACTGACACTGAAGTCCAACTAAAAAATCAAAAATCAAAACCCAAAAAAAGAGAGAAAACTCCTTGTTCAACTTCCAGTTATAAACCATAGTGATTATTCGACACCCCCCCACCCCCCAACTTCAATTTAAAACTTAATTGAAGACAAATGTCATAACACAAACATTAACTTGGCACAACTAAAATTGTTACATCCACAAAAACATTCAATGAGGACCACGGGGGGATGAGTTCCCCCTCCCTTTAGCTAGAACTTCAAAAAACAATATGGAAAAATGTTGCAAAAAGAGGTAATTTCTTAGTTGAGTTTTAGAATCTTGATAGTAACAAAGCTATGATTTTTAGATGTTCATTGTTTCGTGTTTTAGTTTTCATGGATTTGTTGTCAAAAGCTTGTATAGCAAATTTTCCAAAAGAAAAAAACTATATTGTTATGGTAAAACATCAAATTTGGGTACCAATTGTTTAATTTGTCGTGACCCAATCCATCTGAATAGAAATAACATTTGGGTGGGCTAATGACCATCCAAATTTCCCCATCTATTCTATTGCGAAGGTTGTTGGTTTCTAACCTCGGTACAAACATGAGGAGTACTTCATGCTAATGCACCTTGGATGATACACATTCTTGACTGTCCTATTCCTATGATATAAAGTTATAAATAAACCACACATTCTTCACTATCCTATTCCTAAGAACTTGTACAATTGTAATGTTTATGTCATGGTCTATGGATCCTAACCAATTAAGTTGTGTGGTGAACTTATTCCCAGATAAATTGTCTTTTTTTTTTGTAATAGAAAACGGAAATTTGTGTGGAGGTTTGTTAAGGGAGAAAAAACGAAGATATTTTTGTGACATCTTTGTTTATAATAAGGTATGAGATAAAATCATGTGTTTTTACTACTAGTGGATTTTGTGCATTGACTTGAGAATGTGAACTATTGATAATTTCTAGCATTCATTTCAATTACGGCCATTTAAAATAGATTAATACAAGCTTTTAGTTTCATAGTTTTTGATGTTTCACGATGTGTTTATTATCCTATGAATAAGGACATGAGTTTTCTTCCTTTGCAACAGAACTAGATTTGCTTTCATCTTTCTATAGTATATAGAACTAAATTCAGCATCATTATTATTTGTTAACTATTGCCTAGGGCATACTAGACAGACAAAAAGAAATCGGAAATTATTTGAATCCATAGATCATTTGATGTCCAGTATTCCTTCCTATATTAGTGGCTACAGTTTCTCATATTTTCATCAACTTACTTGAACGAGACGATATGTGCTATCTTATATATCCTCCCTTCAATGTGGAATTTAGACTCTTTCAGAACTCAGAAAAGATTGAGTTAAATATTCTTGCCTAGAGTAATTTTCTAGCTTTCAGAATATGACACATTAAATTAAAATTATTAATAACACATCAGTTTAGAACAAATCTATTTTCTCTTCATTTATCTTAATTTTTTATTCTTCTACGTAATATCATAACATTTACTATTTTAATAAACATTTAAATTGAGCCTTTTATTTTCATTGGAACAACCTCTCATTCTTTTGTTGAAAGTTGAATTTTTAGCAAACACAAGGTCAATTTAAATGTTTATTAAAAGCAAAGTAGAGATTTTCTTCTTGTTTTTTTTGTTTCTTTGTTTTGTAATCGAATGGGAAAGTTGTGCTCAATTAATTAATTAAGTGTCAAGATGAAAAATTGGGGCACATAAAGGTAATCATCTATATATGTTCTTCCTTTAAGAAATATACATTATATATCGTTTTTCATATTTTCTTTAAGGGAACCAAAACAAAGACCTTTTTTTGTGACATCTTGGTCTATGATAAGCTATCAGACAAAATCCATGTGTTATATACCAATGGTGAAACTTTATGTCGTTGCTTTAATTTGAATTGTCAATCTTAACTATCGATGGTTTCCAGCATTCGTTTGTGTTACACGTTGAATGTGCATACGTGATTGACAACTTCAAATTGACTGAAAACGACTATGTTACTGATGTGAGGCTAAAAATACATATTGTTAATCATTATTTCTTTATATTTATTATTTATATTTGTACTTTTTGAGCATTAATTTTATGGATTGTGCTAAATTGTGTATTTTATTTGTAGGATTAAATTGGTGAAAAATTGGAGAAGTTTAAAGCTAAAACGAATTAAAGATTGAAGGTTCAAGAAGGAAATCAAACAGGCAGCTTAATAGATTAAATTGAATAAAATATTATATTTATATAAAAGGAGCATATTGCGGATTGCAAAAGATTTAAGTTGAATGAATAAGCTGCCACGTATCAGTCTCTCAATGCACTGACCAATTGATGAATGGCGGTGCAGAATCACCAAATTCATTGAGGCGGCACTACTATTCACGCGGCGAAAAAGAAAAAGGAATCCAATTCCTTTTGGTTTTGGATTCCTAATTTAATTTGGACTCAATTATTTTATTTAGGATTTTCTACATCTATAAATAGTGCATAGAAATAATTATTTGGAGACCAAGAACCAAGATACAAGACAAAATATAAATTTTCTTCTAGCTTAGGAACTTTGGAAGAGCCGCCGTGGAGGTCGGAGAATTGTGGTTTATTCTTTCTTCTCCTTTATTATTTATTTGTATTCGTGCATAATAAAAGATAGTTTAGCTATTGTTCTTAACTTTTTATGATTAACACAAGCATATTTATTTTAATAAATTTTGATTGTGTTTTTGAGATAATGAGTAGCTAACTTTCATAACTAGGGTTGTGGGAACCATAAGCGATTAACAAAGTAT
>JAJOOF010035528.1:0-12253 GCA_029582545.1 Solanum lignicaule | reverse complement strand
AATTTTCCAGCCAACCCAGTGACCCAAATTCCCAACGTTCCAATTCGAACCAACAAACCCAATCTATTTGACCCGGCCCAATCCCTGCTCAAAAGAGAACCCTGAACATCATCAACATAGCAGTGATCAAACAACAAGAGAAACCGAGAAACGACGTGCATAACAGAGGAAACCACGCGACATTAACAGCAACTCAAAGCAGCAACACAACAACAACTAGCCACATCAAACACGTCTCCATCAATGAATACACAACATCAACGAACGATTACAGCTAAAGGACAACAGCAACGAATACATACGGAGCAATTTTAGACGATATCAATACACGACTTCAAGTAGACGGAAAGCAAATAGCCTTTCTGCAACATCTCCATCGCTAGTTCATTCGTACAACAGGGCAGAACGGCCTGTAATTTTTGTCCTTGTAGCCAAGATTTGCGTCCTTCGCTTGCATAGATGGGCGTCACGTCTAGCTTCAAGGACAAAGTGTCCATCAAAACCTCCCACATCCATTCTAACTTTTTGGATTTTGGCTGGAAATTCAGATTTCTTCGTAGAAACAACAATTTTCCTCTTCCTTAGGAAGGAATTTCAAATTTGGGTTGAATTTGGATTTACGATTTTGCCCCAAGCTTCTCCAAAAATTCACCCATCTTTTGCCATCAGTGAACCCTAGAATCTCCTTCTGCAAATACCTAATCTTTCTCCATTGTTAGAGGTTGGATTTTTAAGCAAAAAAAGATATACCTAGAGAACTCAAGCACAATATAGTAAAAATATATACGAAACACATTCGAAACAGATAAGAGATGAGTGCGACCATAGTGTGGTTTCCTTGCTCGTACATAGGAGTTCTTGTAATATCATTTTGCTGGTGGAATCATCTTCTTGGCTAGCTCATTTTGCTCAGTTCATTGCCCCCATAAAGGTACATTTTTTTTATCTTCGTTCGTTTTACTCTAGTTGACATTTCTCTTGAGAGATGAAGTTCTCTGTTGATTCTTTTCTCTTTTTCATGAATGTTTTTTTTATTCTTTGGGTTTATTACCGATGTTTAGTGACAGACTGTTGGTTTCGAGTTAAGTGTGTCCTAGTTGTTTGAAGCATAAAAAATATTTCTTGTATTTGTTATTGTTTTGCTTGTGAGTGTTATGCAGAATCTTAACAACTGGTTGATATGGAGGTTATATGTTGTATAATTTATCGTTGGTTGGATATAGTAGTCGTTTAGCATCTATTCAACTGCTATGTGTTTGTTTTCCTGTGTATTTCTCCATGCTTAAAGCTGCTAGCAGATCATATAGTCGAGTCCTATTTCAGTTTTGTCTTTGTCTAAATCTAGTCGTGTTTCTTTAATTTGTTTGAAGCTCATTTTCACGTTTTCCTCCCTGTTCGGAATCCTGAAAGCTTGAACATGCTAAATATTTTATTTTCTTACTACTCTTATTATTTCTTCTCTTCTTTGATTTGATGTCACGCTTATCGTAGCCTTAGCAAATTCGTTTTGAATATCTGATCTTGTTTGTCAAAAATAAAGCATGTTCCTCCCTCTTTTTCCCATTTTAATGAAGTTGTAAAGATGCTGAAGTTTTTTTCTCATTCATGTCCATGTGTTCTTGCCTTACTTTATTAATGTTGTCTTGGCAATTCGTGTTTATGAAGCTTTTATTTTCATTTTTAGTATCACATAAGTTGTTTGGTATTATGCTTAACTGTATGAGGGTATAAGGTGTTCATCATTATATCATTATTTGGAGTTCATTGTTGGTTAAGAATTAAAAGGTTGTTATGTGGATTCATTTGTAATGATGAGCTAAATGTTTGTTTATCGTGGACTGTTTCTATGATTTTGGTATTTTCTTAGCCTCACATGTTCCATTTTGGAGTTTAGTCATATTGATATATGTGATAAGAAGCATGTTTTGACCCATTTATTTTCTGTTACTTGCTATCACTAGCATATATTTGCTCTTTTAAAATATTTGTTGTTGAATTATTGTGGACTTACTGTTGTATATAATGTTTGCATGATTTATCATTCTGCTCAATACTTCTTAAGACTTAGTACTTATATATTTTATTTGTTATGTTGCATGTGAAATCTGTCCGAGTTCATCATAAACTCCTATTTCCTCCCCCCACATTTTGAGAGAGCCATAAAGGCTCAATTTTCTTCTATCGAGTCACCCAACCATAAAATTGAAGAACAGGTTCCCCAAAAATTGACGAACAGGAATTGGAGCTGATACGGGGTTGTATACACCTAGTGTATACGAAATTGAGAAATGGGCCCAAAAGGCCTCTAAATTTCAGTTCTTCTATTTTGTCACTTTTGAGCCTAAGCCCATCCTTATTTATTACTATAATGTTAGAATTTAGGACAGGTGAAAGAATTGGTTCTAAGGTCCAAAGGAGAAACATTGTTTTATGTTAGAATAAGACAAGTATAGATGATTTGAACGGATCAAAGGCCCAAAATGAAAAATAGGCCCAAGTGTTGGCCCAAGCGGACAGATCCAGACTTGAGCCCAAATCTTCTTTCCATATCTTCTTAATTGTCATTATGTGTTTATTTGTTAAAATTAATCTTAAGGTTTAAAAAATTCAACTCCTCAAAAGATAACCATTTTAAATTAACTATTTAAAATTAAGTAATTTTTTTTATTGATTCAAGTATTAGTATTTTTTAAAATATGTTTAGCCAAATAATTAATTATTTGATAATCGCGTGTTAGCGGGTATTTTTGGTGCTTTCAAACCCTTCCCCAAATGCTAATATGAACCCCGAACTCCCTTTTAATATTTTCATTAAATTTTTGTTTTAATATTTTGAAAAAAATAGTTTTCTTAATTTTACTTTAAAAATGAAGTGGCGACTCTAAAACCCGTCTATATTTTTAATATAAAACAGAATGGCGACTCTGCTGGGGATAATTATGCTTTGATTTTTTAATATATGTACTTTTGTTATACTTGAAAATATTCTCTTGCATTCATTCAAGATTAGAACAAAACTAGATTCATTGTTTCATGTGCACTTTTTGGTGAACTTTTGAATTAAATTCAATTGTGTTGGTTTGTTGATCTAGAACTTTGCCCAAATATTTGTTGAGGCAAAATCCTGAGTGATGTTTTATTTGAAAAATGATTGTAGGCTTTCTTTGACCTGTTTGAGCCTTTCAAAGCCTACCAAATGACATCAACCCTTAGTACGTTCCCACTTTGAGTCTTAACCATTTTCTTTGGACAACCACATCTTAACCTATACCCTTTTGAGTGCCTATAAACACTATTCCTCTTTTGGCCTGACTTTTATGAGCGCACTAATGGTGTCACAAGTTACAAAAGAAGATTTAAAGTTCAAATTTCTCAAAGCAAAAGTTATCAAAGTCCATAAAAGTCAAGAATACAAAAATGACTTTAAAAAAAAGGAAAGAATTAAAAATTCCCCATAAGTTCAAGCAAGTAGAATTTCAATAAAACAAGAAAAACACTCCAAACAATCAGGAGAAACTTCAAAAGATGAAGAGAAATGGGAAAAGCTCAGACAAGCAAGCTCCAAAAGATGTCAAAAAGTACAAAAGAGAAGGGACAACAAAGAGGATCAAATGCTAAAAGCGTAACAAATGTTGAAAGCATCAATTTAGTGCAATGCTCAAGAAGGGAATAAGTCATTTTTATCCCAAATGACTACCCTACCCATCCCTAAGCCTACATTACATGTCATTGACAAGCCCTACATGATTTCAGTTCAAATGTTCTCACATTAGTAGAGATTTACATGAAGGTCAAGCCTATGGTATCACAATTGCTTGTGATGAACATTTTTTTTGAGTGTGGGTGTGCTTTTCCAGATTTTCCCAAATTAAAATACTTTAAATGTATGCAAATTGGGACTTTCTTCGTAGTGAGGGCACTTGAAACATGATTTTAGGTCTAGTTCAAAACATTTGTTTGTAGCAAGATGGACAAATCTTGTCGTTACTTGAGTACATTTGAGGTACCACTTGAATCCATAGGAATTACCTCGAAGTCAATCTCAATTGAAATATAAAGAATTGTGAGAATTTTTGTACAATACTTTTTGTTGGTGCTAACCAAGTTAAAATATATTTCATTGTTACATTATACGGGGAACTCATAATTATACTTCTTCGTTCAAGTTATAATATGTTCAAACTACATTTGACCTGATTCCTGCTTCAACGGGATACGTAGGCACCATAATGACTTGGTCATGTTCCTCGTAAGCTTTCCATTATTTCAAAGCGGAAACTGGGGAAAATTTTTTGAGGTCTCCAAAATTTTTACAAAGGAAATAGTTGTTACTAGATTGAATACCGGAGGTTGCTAAAGCTGAAACAGAGAAATATTTTTAAGGAATGCCCTAAAAAATTTCATCAAGGCTGTACTCTAACATCAGATTTATGGGAGCATTGCTCCAAGTTGGTTTGTACCTTTGCATTAGTTTTTTTTGTACATGATCTTATATTCATTGTATATACATATCTTTGATTTTATTTTCTTACATTCCATTAAAAAGGATGATTTTATTTGACATTTTTAAGTTTGGGTTGTCCGCCCTTCAATGTGACTCATTCATTTTTCATTTCAGTTACTCCCTTTCAAAATTTAAAATAAAATTGTTTGACATTTTTTTAAGTTGGGTTTTCCGCCCTTCAATGTGACTCATTGGTTATTGGTTACTTTTTCTTTAAATAATAATAATAAAAAATTGTTAAATTTGGATTGCCCGCCCTTCAATGTGGCTCATTGGTTTTTTATTCCGTTTATTTTTCTGTTAAAAAAATCATTTATTATTCAAATTTTTTATGTCATATATGAACGAACTACGCAAACCTGATTCTCATCAATGAGATACGTAGGCAACCCTTCTAGGGTTCGATATTCTTTATTCAAAAGATTGTTTATTTTTTATTCTTTTAATGTTTGTATTTTTCAAATCATTTTTTGACTTGGTTGGTGCCAACACAGTTCAAGTGTGCATGTGAAAAATAATTTGTACAACAGAGAAGATTGACTTTTTGTTAAACCATAAATTCTTTCGGTACCTTTCATTCATACTTTTGTTACACTTAAAAATATTCTCTTGTATACATTCAAGATAAAAACAAAACCAGATTCATTGTTTCATGTGCATTGTGTGGTGAGCTTTTGAATTAAATTCAATTGTGTTACTTTGTTGATCTAGAACTTGGCCTAAATATTTGTTGAGGCGAAATTATGAGTAATGTTTGATTTGAAAAATGATCGTAGGCCTTCTTTGATCCGTTTGAGCCTTTCAAAGCATACCAAATGACATTAATCCTTAGTGTGTCCCACTTTGAGCCTTAAGCCTTTTTTTTGGACAACCACATTTTATCCTACACCCTTTTGGTGTGCTTAGACGCACTATCCCCTTTTTGGCCTGACTTTCTTTAGCGCACCGAAGACGTGCAAGTTACAAAAGAAGATTCAAAGGTAAAATACAAAAGTTATCAAGGTCCCTGAAAGTCAAGAATACAAAAATGACTTCAAACAAAGAAGAAAAAGTTCAAAATCCCCACAAGTTCAAGAAAGCAAAATTTCAACAAAAGAAGAAAAACACTCCAAACCAAAAGAAGAAAGTTCAAAAGATGATGAGAAGGGGAAAAAATCAGACAAGCAAATCTTCAAAAGAAGGCAAAAAGTACAAAGGGAAGGGACAACAAAGAGGTTCAAACGCTAAAAGCGTAACAAATGTTGAAAGCATCAATCTAGTGCAACATGAAACATGAGTGTGCGATGGCGTGGTCCACGAGCGGCGGAGGTCTAGTTCAAAGAATGTGTTTGTAGTAAGATGGACAAATCTTGTCGTTATTTGAGTATATTTGAGGTACCACTTGAATCAATAGAAATTACCTTGAAATCAATATAAGTTGAAAGAGTAAGAATTGTGAAATTTTTTTGTACAATAATTGACGCTAACCAAGTTAAAATATGTTTCATTGTTTATAAAATAAAAATGAGTTCAAACCCACTTTTCAATATTTGTCCATACCAACTTTGTGGACAGTTTCATTGTTGATATCTTTCTGAACCAACTTTGTGGACCGTTTCATTGTTGATACTTGTCCAAAATAACTTTGTAGAGCATTTCATAGTTAAAATTGTATTTTTGGATCATCATAACCTTTAAAATGACATTTTTTTTAAAAATTGGGTCATCATACCCTTCAAAATGATATTTTCTTAAATTTTGGTAGTCATACCCTTTAAAATGACTACTTTTTAAATTTAGGTCGTCATACCTTTCAAAATGACACTTAAAAAAAAAAATTAATTTGTCATCTCAAATAAAATGATGCTTTTTAAAATTGGTTTGTCATGTCGTTCAATATCACACTTTTTATTTTGTTATTCCATTTCAAATTAACATTTTTCATTTTTTGTATTTCATGATCTTATTAAGTTTGAATTGTTGAATTGGTTAATACCTTGTTCATATGAGGCCATGTTTGCATAATTTATGTTATATTTGTTACTAACAATGCTATTGCAGATTTTGTGATACACCATTCATATTAAGTTCAAGATTAGGTTGTCATCTCCTTTCAAATGGCAATGTTAAGTTCAAGTCGAGTCGTCCGCCTTTCAAAGAGACACGTTGGGTTGTCACCTCGTTCAAAGTAACATATTATATTCAAATTGTGTCATCCGCCTTTCAAAGAGACACATTGGGTTGTCACCTCGTTCAAAGTGACATGTTCTGTCATAGTTGGGTCATCCGCCTTTCAAAGAGACACGTTGGGTTGTCACCTTGTTCAAAGTGACATGTTATATTCAAGTTGGATCGTCCACCTTTCAAAGAGACACGTTGAGTTGTCACCTCGTTCAATGTGACATATTATATTGAAGTTGGATCGTCCGCCTTTCAAAGAGACACGTTGGGTTGTCACCTCGTTCAAAGTGACATGTTATATTCAAATTGGGACGTCCGCCTTTAAAATAGACACATTGGGTTGTCACCTCATTCAAAGTGACATGTTATATTCAAGTTGGGTCGTCTGCCTTTCAAAGAGACACGTTGAGTTGTCACCTCGTTCAAAGTGACATGTTATATTCAAATTGGATCGTCCACCTTTCAAAGAGAAACGTTGGATTGTCACCTCGTTCCAAGCGACATGTTACGTTCAAGTTGGGTCTTCTGCCTTTCAAAGAGAAATGTTGGGTTGGCATCTTGTTCAAAGTGACATGCTATATTCAAGTTGGGTCGTCCATCCTTCAAAGAGACACGTTGGGTTGTTACCTCATTCAAAGAGACATGTTATGTTCAAATTGGGTCATCCGCCTTTCAAAGAGACATGTTGGGTTGTCATCTCGTTTAAATTGACATGTTATGTTCAAGTTGGGTCGTTCGTCTTTCAAAGAGACACATTGGGTTGTCACCTCGTTCAAAAGGACATGTTTTGTTCAAGTTGGGTCATCCGCCTTTCGAAGAGACACATTGGCTTGTCACCTCGTTCAAAGTGACATGTTATATCAAGTTGGGTCATCTTTCAAAGAGACACGTTGGGTTGTCAACTCGTTCAAAGTGACATGTTATTCACATTATCCTCCTTTCAAAGAGGTACACTACCTTCATTGTGCAATTTTATAAGTAACATCGAAGGTATGTGAATGTTTTCATTTTACAATCAATCTCTGCCTTTTGTTTATTATTTTCAGCCTAGTCGACGGACGTAGAGTCTTGCTCAAAAGCTTTACTAACGTCTCGTTTTGTTTTGTTCAAAGTTTGTTAAATCAAATGTGGGTTCGTCAACTTTGTTTGACCATGATTTCTTTCATCGATCCTAATCAAACAAAGGGGCAAGTTGTTGACACCAAATTTTGGTTTGATATTTCTAAAGTTAATACTTTTTAAGTATTTTATTTTTTAAATAGTTCAAAATACATGGTTTGCCATTTTAATGCAATTTGTTGATTAAAGTATTACGATTTTTATCGGTTAATTCAGTTTATAATATTTTTTCATAGCCAGTTGAATACGTTCAAATATTTAATCATTTTTTTATAAAATCATTATTTATGTTAAATTGCATTTTTTACTTGTCATTGGTTACGCTCATTACATTTTTCATATTCATTTTCTCTATTACATTTGTTAATATTTATTTTGATATTTTGCACAGTCCAGAAATTCATTCTGATATAGATAATATTTCATACACATATATTTTATTAACCGGTGATTTTGGCCCACTGTTTTAAGATAATGGTATTGTACTATTGGTAGTTTTCAATTCCCTATTTAAAGAATTGTTTGATCATTAGGTTAAAGGGTGGTGGACAAATATTAAATTTGGGGAGTGAATTTTAGTCTTAAAAAATTTCTTTTATTGTTCATCATTTTTCTGGCTAGTTCATCAGAGCTCCAACCAACAACCAAAGCTCCATTCCACCACCTAACAATAGCTCCCCACTGTTGCATTTTAGTTTTGATCGGAAAACAAATCAGACCCACAACCAGTCACCACCACTGCCGGAACCATCAGAAAACACAATAGCTCCACCTAAAACCCACCAGAAAACAGCCAACAACACTCAATTTTCGGCAAAACACCTCTAAAACCCCAACAGACCCAACTGCTCTTCTTCTTCCTTCGAAGAACAAAGTCAAACAAGACCCAAACGACCCCTATTTTTCTCATTTCTGACTTCTATTCTTCCGCACCAAACCTCAAAACCCCGACCCAAGACCATCTTTTTTACCGCCAAATCAGACCCCGATCTTCTTCAGTTTACCTCCATGCACCGACGAAGCCTCACCACAGACCAACCAGCGAGCTTGAGCTCGCAGTAGCAGTTCTGGTCGTAAACCAGCAAAGCCTTGAGATTCTAGTTCCATTTATGGTGATGTCTGGTCGGATAGTTCTCGCCATCAACAACACCAACAACCAGCAACCACTAGCATGGCTCCAACTCCGGTAAATAAAATATTTCTCTTTCATTTCAGTTCCATTGTGGTTGTTGAACTTATTTAAATTTGTTACAAGTTTTATTTTATTTTCTTTATATGTATGGTTGTGACATATTTTTATTTTTATTATTGTGATTCATTCTTTTTTATCTTCATGTTGCTATATTTGTTAAATGATATTGATTCATTTTGATCCATTTTGGGGTCTTCTCTGAATTTTTTCAGTCACTCCCATTTTTGAGTGGACTTTGTTTAAACTTCAATTTCTAATGAGGTTACTTTGGTTATTTTTTTTGTTTCTCTATCTGTTTTTTCACTTATTATTATTATTAACTTTGTTCTTCTAATTAATGTTTATTAGTGATTATTTCTGAATATTATTTAACCTTTATATTTTAGCAAGTTTTGATGCCTTTTTCTTTTAATTTACTGTCCAAATGAGGAATTTTAGCATAGTTTTAGTTGTGTTCGTTAACTTTATTATCTTATTAGATTGATATGAACAAAAAGTTAAAATTGGCCAATGAGAAAATCTCTCTGTCGGTTTTGGAGGCCTCCCCATGTTAAAAGACGGAAGTTTAGTTTATGTTTATATTTGTTACAAGTTAAAATTTGCCAATGAAGAAATTACCGTCGATTTTCAAGGCCTCCCATGTTAATAAAATGGGTTTTATTTTTTAAGTTATTATTTGATATATTATTTTTATTTCATATTTATTTATTACTAACACTTTTACTAAGTGTCTTTACAGGTACCCAGAGGTTCTTCCCTTTGAAGCTATTCGAATGAAGTTTGAATTATATTCGTTGTTCATTATATTTGTATATATCAATGTTAGGCAAACCTTAGGCCATTTCTTATATTATTGTTTCATCATATTACTTGTGTATATTGCATGTTTATTATACTTGTACATTATTTTATTCTCCTCCTCAATTTGAAAAAAATGAATTCAGTCGGGACCCACAATTGTGATTTCGAAGGATGCCTAACACCTTCCCTTCGGAATAACTTGAACCCCTTACCTAGGATCTATTGGTTTCGTATACATTTTTTTAAGTTTATTTGTTAATAGGTTTCCTAGTTTTCCTAAAAAATTAGGTGGTGACTCCTTTAAACCTTTTTAAAATTCTTTTATTCTTTTTAAATTGAATTATAATTTTTTGGTGAGTCACCATGAAATTGTGCCCTCTCAAAGGATGTCAACAGAATGGCGACTCTAAAACCAGTCTATATTTTCAATATAAAACATAATGGCGTAAAGAAAAAATGACTACATCTCATGCTTAGCACAGTTATCAATGAGAATGTGAATGTTTGGCAATGGAAAGTTGTCTTTCGGGCTAGCTTTGTTGAGATCTCTGTAGTCCACACAAATTCTGATGTTTCCATCTTTCTTGGCAATCGGAACAATGTTGGCCAACCAAGTTGGATACTGCATCACTTTCACCACTTTAGACTCAGTCTGCTTTGTAATTTCCTCCTTCATCTTCAAACTTAGCTTTGGCTTGAACTTCCGGGTTTTCTGCTTTATCGGACTAAAATCTGGATTGATCAGCATCTTATGGGAATTCATGTTTGTACTTAGCCCTAGCATATCCCTGTAAGACTAGTCAAATACATCGATGTATTCTCTAAGAAAACGAATTGGGTCCCTTCTTTGGGCTTTTGTCAGATTGACACTGATTCTTACTTCTCTAACACATTCCTCATCTCCAAGATTTACAATCTCGGTTTCTTCTAAATTCGGCTTGTGCTGGTTCTCAAATTGTCGAAACTCCTCAGTAACATGTTTGGGTACCGCATTTTCTTCTTCATATTCCTCTTATTCATCATCACATGCATCAATTTGTTCATTCGGCTCGTGACATGACATGACATTGGAAGGTTTTAAATTAATATTACCGAAATCATAAACAAGCAAAGTTAGGAAAGTAAAACATAATCATCTAGGTAAATAAACAAATTTCCGATAAAATAGACTATTCATTTAAACTTAAAATAGGCATAAACTTTGACCATGGCCAAGGGCCATTTCTCCTTTTTAAACATCACGGGGGGAATTTAAAAACTCAAACAAGTAAAAAATGCATAAAGGGTGGGTCTCAGGCCTCTTCCGGACTACCACCAATTTTAAAAATAAATATAAACACATGTCCTTTCTACCCAGATGAGAGGGGAATCAGGAGTGGCGTGGAGGTCCAATTCTGCAGCTGCTCCTCTGGTTCAGCATCACGGATGCCTGATGTCCTAGCCTCTCTTTCGACGATTGCATTGACTTCCTCAAAAAGGCCCTAGATCCTTTCTCCGAGACCACCATCATTGGCATATTCTTGCATCAGGAACGACTGGTATAAATGAGGAATTTGCTTGGCCAACGCTCGATCGACACTCTTTTTCATCACCTCTACTTCATCATCATCTGTGGGGACATACCCCAAACCAAACTTTGCTCCTATGGCGGGAATTTAAATAGGCTCAACAATTCCTTGAAAGCGCTTCCGCAATCCGAACCATGGTTCAAAACCACTCCAGAGCATAACAGTAGCTATCATCTTGTACACAGAAGGCATAGGGGGCTGTGGAGCCAAATCATCACCGGTGGTATTTACTAGCTCCACCGTGTAGAAATTACAACCACGAGAGATATCATCAACGATCAGCGCATACCCATAGGATTGACTCCCTTCACTGTGAATGACCAATTACTGGTCCTTCCAAACAAATTTCATTAGTTGGTGAAGGGTAGAAGGCAGAGCCCCGACCATGTGTATCCATAGTCTTCCTAAAAGCAAGTTGTAACTGGTATTGATATCCAACACCTGAAACTCAACACTAAATTCAGTAGGACCCATCTGAATCTCCAAGTACACTGCACCCAATGTGTCTCTTTGCTTTCCATCAAAAGCCATCACATTGACCTGATTATGGTGAACCTTTCCTAATGTAATTCTCACCAGAAGAACTACAATCTAATGTGGAAATCAAAGACGAAAAAAAGAAGATAAATAGATAGACATAAATAGATAGACATAAAAAGAGGAAACAAAAAGCAACCAAAGAGTATATTAAACCCAATGACTTCGATTCGTTGATCCTACAATAAGAACCTAACTCTTACGATGACCTCAAGGGAATCGATATCCCAAGCAACCAACGGTTCTAACAAAAGGCAACACAAGCTTAACCAAGCTCTCAACACTCAAACATGAGTTTTTAGTTTTTTTTAACATCAAATAATCCAAGTCTAAAAAGGAAACCTAACCAGCTATTTATAGAGTTTAGGATAA
>JAJOOF010035525.1:0-10151 GCA_029582545.1 Solanum lignicaule | reverse complement strand
CGCGGGTAGTGTATTTTAAAGATATATATGTGCCTACGTGGACACGTTACTATTTATAGTGATCAATATTTATGATGTCCATGTGAGCACATATATACTTTTAAAATACACTATTAAATAGTGCAGAGGGGTAAAATGACCTTTTCAAAATTCGGTATTGTTACAGCAATTTCGATCAAAGTTTAGATATATTTCGGACTTTTTTCCCAATAATTAAAGATAAATCTTAGTTTTATGTGAGATTCGACTCCGTACTCAAAAATTAAATTATATTTATAGGTGTCACTTATCTTTTTTAGAACGAGTTATGGACATGATCAACTTTTGGCATCGTTTTCTTTCTTCATATTTTCCATTGTAGTTAAGAATTTTAGCATTACATTTTCACATACTTTTATGAGTTGTTAATTATCTATTCATGAATTTGATGGAACCAGGAGCGGCTCAATATAGTCATGTGACATAAATCCAAAATTTAATAAGAAATAATAAATATTTTAAATAAAATTTACATTAAAAAAAATAATCATTCTTTTATCTTTTTTTTTTTTAGATACAAAATTATATATAACGTTATCTATTTTTTTTTTTCATTTCGTTAATAATTCCCATTATTGTCACAGGAAAGATTACATTTGGACAATAAAATAGCACTGTAGTGTAAAGAAGGAAACTGGCATCTATCTGTATTTAAAGGAAGCAAGTGATTCAATTAAAAATAATTAATTTAGAAAAAAAGAGTTTAAATTAATATACATAAATCAACGTGGGGTAGATATATCTACTAATTAATGAGAGATAAAAATTTGATTCAATTTACTCACTCATTTGAATTTTGAACAATCCAAACTAAACTCTTAAAAAAAATAAAACATTTCATTTATGATAATTAGAAAAACCATATATATTACATATAATTAAGTATCAACTTCAACTCTTTTTAATATAAAAAATATAATTTTTATTATATAGTGTCATAGGAATGTATTAATTATTTTTTTTCATACTATCAAGTTTTTATTTCAATTTCTTGTAACCACTAGAAAAATACTATGTATTTCAAAGTTACAACTAATATTTAGAAAATTTTATTATTTCCTTACATATTCATGACATTATGAATATAGTAAAATTTCTTTTTCAAATTTTAAGTTTTTACTTAGATAAAACAAAATTTTATTTGACATTTTAGAACTTTAAGTTAAATACTTAAATTTATTATCTACCAATAATATTTTTTAAAATAAGAAACAACGTGTTGTGTTGCAACAAATGACTTATATTTAACTTGAAAAAACTTTTTCCAAATTATATATTAAGATGCTTATTATTTACCTATACGCTTGAGCTATCCATGGATGACACTTATATTTAACTTGAAAAAACTTTTTCCAAATTATATATTAAGATGCTTATTATTTACCTATACGCTTGAGCAATCCATGGATGACACTTTGGTACAATGAATTTTTGTTACGTTTTTATATAACTGAGTTAAAGTTTTTTTTATCTTGTTCCAGTCTATTAAATTGATTGCGTTTATTTATTATGTATTGCTTGAGAAAAAAATACATACTTAGATTGAAGCACCCCATTCTTAGTACATGGAAGTTCTGTTGGAAAACTATATGTACAACAAAAACATATCAAAATCATACTGCTTACATGAATAATGGATAACCAAAATATTTATGTTAGGACACATAAATTTGCTGAAATTTAATTCAAGGATTATCTTTCAAAGTGTGTTTAGATATCTTGAAGCAATCAACTCCAGTTCTACGGTCTTCTGCAGATATCTTGAAGCAAATCAAACTCCAGCTCTACGGTCTTCTACAGTGATCCAAATTAACAATTGAACTCTTTCAATACTTGGGTGGGCAAGTATCAATAGAGAAAACTTAATTTTTTTCTAAGTTAGAAGAACCTTATTTATAGAGATTTCTTTTCAATTCAAAAGGGAGAAGAAAACCCAAGCTTTTCTTTAAAACAAAAAAAAACGTTTTTTTTTCCAGAAAACTAACGCTATTCCTCTTTTTCTTAAAAAGAAAATTCTGAGTTCTAGTTAAATATGGGCACGGTAGGGACCACATAATTAATGAATGAGACTTCCTATTATGGAAATAATTCCAAATAATTAATTTGAATTAATCTTACCCTAATAAATTACAAATCATTCCACTAGAAATTCGCAATTGCACTCCTCTATTTATATTTCAAAATTTCATATTAAACACTTATGTAATTCTCCATGTTAAGAATACAGATACTAATCAATAAATTAAATTACTGACGAATTTAATTCAATGATTAATTTCTTTAGAACACTGCTTAACTTATTTCATGTGTTGGATTCATAAATTCACTTTCAAGGTTTGACACGATGAAAACTTATAAGCTTCTCAAAAAAGGGCATATTATCAATCTCTATATCGAGAACTTTGAAATTTTATTCATCATCGTCGCTATTTTGTGATTCGATCGAAACTAAGGACCTGAACTGAATAAAATTTCAAAGTTCTCGCTCGATTATCTAAAAAAATGAAGAATTGCTACTGAACGAGAGCGAGTGGAGCATGAGTTAAATAGAAAGAATAGCGACGAGCTACTAAGGAATGACTGTGTTGAAGTTTCAAACATAAAGCTCGCTACTTTTTTAATATCATGATTGTATTCGCACAATATCCTTATATACTCATTTCATATCTTAGGCCTAGATGGTGTAAAAGGCGGCTTCGTATTCAGTGATATGCATGCTTCTTTGTTAACTTCTAGTTTGATGAGAGAAAGCACAAAAAATGAATACGCTAAGGTTACATATTAGGTCAAGAGAAAGAAACTTAGAATATCTTAGTAGGTCATGCTTATTTTGGCTGGTTCATCTTCCAATAGGCTAGAAGTTTGTACACATCTTATCTTTGTTTTTTGTTCCTCTAATGAATTAGATACATAGTTCGAAAATGTTAAATCTTTTATGATTCCATCATCTATATATGATTGACTAGCAAAAACGTTTAGATAAGTATCCCCAATTTAAACCGAATTTTTTCTGATCAAAGAATCCCTTTCTAGTAGCTCTAGAACAATTAGGAGATTCTATTAGAGTTTTGCATTTGGAGGCAACATGATTACCCCGCCTATGGTTAAATCAATACGTTTTTAAGAAGAAAGACTAAAATATCAATTTTCTTCGAGAACAATAATCTTATACCAAATCTCAATCACATTTTCGAAAAAATACGAGACATCTAAGTCATACTTGTGAAGAGATTTGTCTAACATTTCATACTTTTTTGCTAATTATCAATCCAAGATTTTGATGGAACCAGGGCGGCTCAATACAGTCAATGGCCTAAATCCAAGATTTAATAAGAAATGATATATACTTGTAGTAAAATTTCATGTATAATTTTTTTTTTTAAATTCATTCTTTTTAACTTTGTTTTAGATGCAAAATTATATGTAAAGTTATCAATTTTTTTTCATTTGGTTGATAATTCCCAGTATTGTCACCGGAAGAAGATTAGATTTGGAGGAGGAGGATTAAGTCTTGATGATTTGGACAAAAGTAACATTATAGTGAAAAAATATAAAACTTCAAGGAAGTTTCATAGTAGATCATTCCAACCTCTTCTTTTTTTTAAACTCTAAAAAGAAGGAAAGTGGCATCTATCTGTATTCAAAGGAAGCAAGTGATACAATTAAAAATAATTAATTTAGATGAGTTTAAATTAATCAACATAAATCAATTTGGGGTCAATTCTCAATAATGAAGTTGTATGGAAGTAGGGGTGTGCACTATTCGGATTAAACCGAATAATCAAATCGAATTTTTATTTGGATCGGTTTTTTGGTTTTTCGGATTGGTTTTGGATTAATAAATTACTTTGTTTGGTTTTTTGGTTTGGTTTCGGATTTTAGAAAATAAAAACCGAAAAAACCTGAATTATATATATAATGTTTAGGTTTAGAATTAAGTTGGAGTTAACCATTTTTGTCCCTTTTTGGTTATTGCCTTTCATGATGATTACGTTTATATTTTATGTTTGAATTACATCTATAATAGGTATACTTATAAGTATTGTGTTTTAAATTTTACTTATGATTTATATTAAAAAGTATATTTAAGGGATTAAATATTATTACTTTAGTTATGTTATTAATTATTAACATAATCGAATAACCAAACCGAAAAAAGTCTAACCGAATAGAGGAAAACCAAATCAAACCAAATTTATTTTGGATTGAATTAGGTTACACTTTTATAAAACCAAAAATCAAAAAATCCAAACCAAATAATATAAAACCAAACTGAAAAACTGAATGCGAAGATTGAGGGGGAGTTTCCAAAGGTGCAATGGAGGAGAGTATATTGTGCAATAACGTAACTTTGGCGTTCGCTTTATATTATATCTATTTATGAAAGAGCAGATTGTTGACCAAAGATAGAGTTGAAAGATGGTGTGCTATCGACAATCTGAAATGACTACGCGCAAATTTTGATTAAATTTAAATTGTTTCTTTTAAAAAATGAAAAATGTCACATAAATTGAGATAGAAAGAGCATTTTAAAAGAATTTTCAATTGAGCCCAATTTAATGTCTATTTTTTATATTGAAGATATGAATTATTATTTATCTTATATCTTTTAGGAATTATTTTTACATTTGTAATTTTTTCAAAAAAAATTGTTCAGTCGAAATTCAAATTATGGTTATAAAAATTAAATAACAATATATTAAAATTATTTAGATTAAGTGGATCAAATTGGGCAGATCATGACTCAAACCCATTTTTTAGCCCATTTGAACCCAACTCCTTTGAGCCCAGAGTAAACTTGGACGGATCATGACGCAATTCAATTTCTATTTCAATCCAACCTCTCTATTTGACACTCCTAGCGTGCAACATATACAAGAGCTGGCTGGAGAGGAACCAAAGAGCTTTTCAGGGGGAAAAAATATCCCAAAGGACGTGTTGGTGAAGCAAATCATACAAGAAATACATGGGCGAGACACAATGCAAAATAGATTACATAGTCGTCTAGCTAACTTAAAGGGTGTTTGGATTGACTTAAAAGTTAGTCAAATATACTTTTAAGTTAATTTTTGATTTCTTAGAAATGTTTGGCAAATATAAAATAACTTAAAATAAGTTAGGAAGTATTTGACAAGGTTAAAAATAACTTAAATTAAGTTAAAAACCAAAAGTAATTAATCCTCTCCTTACTACTTTTTAAGCCAATTCAAACGGACTCTTAAACTATTATCCTTAATTACTGATTGAATAGCTAGTATAAGAGATGTTTAGACGGGTATTGGTTAGCATGTTTGGGAAGATGTCCAAAAACTACTAATTTTTTTATTTGCGAAGTTCATTTGATAAATAAATTAAAAAAAGTCTGAAAAATACTTCAACTTTGGTCGAAATTGTTGTTACGATACCAAACTTTATGGAAGACCTTTTACCCCTGTACTATTTAATAGTGTACTTTAAAGGTATGTATGTACCCACGTGGACACATTACTATTTATAATTATGCAATATTTATGATGTCCACGTGGACACATATATACCTTTAAAATACACTATTAAATAGTGTAGAGGGGTAAAAGGTCCTTTCCAAAGTTCGATATTGTTACAACAATTTCAATCAAAGTTTAAATATATTTCTGACCTTTTTCCCATAAATAAAATCTTTACTTAAAAAAAATCAACATTGGGTAAATATATCTATTAATTAATGAGAGATAAAAGTTTAATCTAATTTCCTCACTCATTTTAATTTGGAACAATCCAAACTAAACTCTTTAATAAAACATTTCAGTTATGATAATTTAAAAAACCATATATTACATATGACAGTATTAAATACCATCTCAAGTCTTTTGAATATAAAAAAATATTACTTTTATTATACGGAGTCTGTTTATTATATAATGCCATAGTAATGTATTAAAGACTATTTTATTTTCATCCTATCAAGTTTTTATTTTACTATCTCTAATTTTAAAGTTTCATCAAAAGATTTCTTATAACCACTAGAAAAATACTAAGATGTATTTCAAAGTTACAATTAATATTTAGAAAATTTTATTTCCATATATAGTCATGGCATTAGGAATATAGTGATTTTTTCTTTCAAATTTTAAGTTCTTAGTTAGATAAAGTAGTACTTTATTTAATATTGTAAAACTTTGAGTTAAAATACTTAAATTTATTATCTGTCAATAGAATTTTTAAGAATAAGAATCAACGTACTGTATTGCTACAAATAAATTTTTGAGAATAAGAATCAACGTACTATATTGCAACAAATGACTAATATTTTATTAACTTGAAAAAACTTTTTTCAAGTTAGCTGAGTCTATTCAATCTTATATGTATAGTAATATACACATGATCCGTCTCATCTATTATTTCTCTCCCTGCACCATAATCAATTTTAAAAATGAAAGTAGAAGCAAAAAATATACGTATTTCATCAAAGAAAGAAGGAATGTCAAATTGTTTAGAGTAGAAAAAATAATACACAAGAACTATGTGCTAATAATAACTTGATAGATAAATCATTCAATTGTAGGACAAAATGCATTAACAATATACGTACATCAAACAAGTTAGATTTAACAGAATAATTTAGCTAGAAAAGAACTTAAAACAGAAACGATTTAGTGAAAAGAATTTTGTTGATAAAAAAATGTTTCTATAGTGAGAGAGAAGATTGAATCTTTTCTTTGAAAACTTTTATAAACAGAATTTATTTTCTAAGAATATAATAACATTCTCAAGGTGATAGTTCAAAAGTCTTATTTAGGGTGAGATTTTTTCTTTGTAGTTATAAATTAATCCTCTTTTTGATTAATTTTCTTATATGTAGCCATAAAATGATATCAAATCATTAACTTTTTTTTTTAAAAAAAATAATTTTCTTTGTCGTTTGATTTATCGCAGCTAGAGGTATATATATATATATACTGAGTTGGTTTGAGTTTTTTTTTTAATACCAAATCAAACTATTTGTATGGACATTTAAATCTATAAATGAAATCAAACTAAAAAAAAAGTTGAGTTTTTCAACCTAAAAGGCACACAACTATAGATTGATATTTCACCTAAAAAGTCCGTCAATTATATTTTATAACCAAAAAATCACTCAACTATTGGTATTCCACTTAGAAGTCACCCAATCAATTTATATAATTTTTTAATTAAGTTTTTACTAATATGAAAATTTTATTTTAAGCTAAACTTTTTTAAAATAAAAATAAATACTCATTTTATTGACCATTTGACCCACTAAAATTATACTAAACTGTGTTTGTTCTGATGTGCAAAATTTTCATAGAAAGGTCCTGGTGTGATTATTTCAATTTTCCATTGAAACTGTCACTTGCGTACTCTAGATTGTTTTTGTCTTGAGTCAAAAGTCTATCGAAAATAGTCTTTTTACCTCACCTCTAAAGTAGAGATAAAGTTTGTGTATACTCTACCCTTTCCAAACCACACTTTTGGGACGAGAGACTACTCTGAATATTTTTATTGTATATATAATCTAGTGGTATAGAAAGTGGCTATAAAGATTAATATTTGGTCAATTGAACCTATTTTTTCTGAAAAATTACTCTCTTTATGCCAATTGTTTTTAAAGCAAATTAGATGTAGAATATCTGGACTATTATCAACCAAAATGTTATACCTAGCAGGTACTTTTATATGATGTTTGTTGAGAAGTTAGTGAGACAGGAAATGTTCAACATGTCATTTTAAAGCATTTGTGAGGAAAAAAAGAATGCTCAAGTGTTTGCTATGGATATGAATTAATTAAAAAAGTTCTCCCTATATATATTGTTTTGCTGCAACTATTATTAATCAAATATAGGAAGTTTGAAGAAATTTGAATGCACAAAATTCAACTTGGCTTTCCATTTGGGGTTTGTGCTCCCTTTTATGTTTCCATATAACAATAAACTTTTTAATATTCGCTCCCTCTATTACAATTTAGGTGATACACTTTTCTTTTTAGGCATTTTATTATTATAGTATAATGACGTTTGGCCAAGCAGAATCTTATCGTCTAGTGGTTTAGGACATTTCTCTTTCAACTTTGGTATCTAATAAGCTTCATGATCCACCTTAAGTGATACTTATTTTTTGCTTTTGTATGTTTTCCATTTCATTTTTTAATTTGAATTTTCGTATCAAAATTGAATTCTGTTCATTTTATTTGAATGTATCCACCTGAAAAAAAATCTAAAAATAAAATTTCACTAGAATTCTTTAGATATGGTATAGATCAAAATGGAAAACTAAAAGAATTGTTGGGCCGTATGAAGTAAGAAATTTTCAAATATGATCTAAGAGAAGGTATTGAACTTTAAATGATCAATCAAATTTCTATTCAACCTTATAAAATTAAAAAATAGTTATTATCGTCGATTATGATCATTATGTAAAGTTCATGTACAATTGATATAGTGAAGCATAATTGAATCAAAATATGACATTCCAATACAACAAATTATTCAATTTTTTGTGCAAGAGATTTATAGATGGAGCTAATCATTTCAATTAATATCCAAATTCACTCTCTTAATTGAAAGGAATTCCTACAAATCCAACAAACAAAATAAAAATAGGATATTCATATTATTTTTAAAGAAAATACTAAATATCATAGTCAATATTAAAATCTTTTTAAAAGGAAAAAAAAGACAAATAAACTCCTGAACTATCATAAATGGTATGTGCATACCCTTTGTTATACTTTTTAAACACCAGTACCCTTACCGTTCAAATTTTAGAACGTATATACCCTTTATATTAAGGGTGGGACATGTGCCTCAACCTCAACCATCAACCCGATATTTACTAAATTTCTACTAAAAATTAAAAGACCTTTTTAATTTGGATGGATCTTTTTAATTTTTGATAAAAAATTTAATAAAAATCGGGTCGGTGATTAAGATTGAGACATGTGTCCCATCAATAATATAAAGGGTTTATACTCTCTAAAATTTGGACAGCAAGGATACTAGTGTTCTAAAAGTATAACGAAAGGTATACACATACCATTTATGATAATTCAAAATATATTTATCATTTTTCCCTTTTTTAAAATGTGTTGGTGTAATATACCACAAATACAAAATATTACAGTTGAAAATAAAATGACAAAAATGAATAAATCATCTTTAGGCTGAGGCGCGGATATCTCGCTCTCTTTAAGGAGATTCAACGGCATAATCTACACCGATCCAGCAGTATATCTCTTGACTTGTCCCCTACAGGATACAACAGCCCAACAACGTGTACAACTCAAGCAACTCTGGAATAGTTGAAGAGTCCAAAGCTCCACAAAAGAACACCTTCCTCCAACACATAAATACTCTTTTTTGTATAGTGAATATAGTTGAAGACTTGGAATATTTTTCTATGTCTCAACTCTCTCTTTCACTACACTAACCTCAATATAAACTTTTCATCTTTCCTTTCACTATTTTTCTTCCTGTTCTTCAACCCAAAGGAAGACCACTATTTATAAGTGATGAATTCTTCCTTCCAATGAATATGAAGATAATGGTAATAAATTGGATAAGTGAATGACCTATTAGTTACATAGGTTACAAGAATAAAGAGGTAGAATAATGGGTGGAATTAGTGGTAGATCATGGCAATAGTGGTTACAAGAGTTACACCAAAGTAATGACCACATTCTTGTCAACTTATACCCACTAACATCATGTGGCGGATCCAGGATTTTGAGGTGGTGGGTGCCACATTTTATGAATAATAGCGTGATTTCGAAATTTACATAGGAGAACTCTAATAGCCCGTTTGACCCCAAAAGTGGTATTTGATCATAATTTTTAGAAGAAAACGAGTGTTTTTGGCAAGTAGCAAAAACTGTTTTTCAAAATCTAAAAGAAATAGATTTTCCTTGAAAAAGTGTTTTTTTTAATAATAGACTTTTTTATCTGGTTGATAAAAATTACAATTGGATATGGTTGAAAATTAATAACTGTTATCAATAGAAATTGAGAAATATTTTTAAAAAAAGATTGGCCAAATACTAATTGCGATTCATAAGTGTTTTTAAAATTAATTGATCAAACAGAAACTGATACTTATCAAAAATATGTATTTTTAAA
>JAJOOF010035521.1:0-10766 GCA_029582545.1 Solanum lignicaule | reverse complement strand
TATATATATATATATATATATATATATATATATATATATATATATATATATATATAAATCATGCTCATATGTTTTCAAAACATAACTCTTCCTCAATTTGAGATAATTACTCAAAAGATCCGCTTTAAAACGGTAATGCTCAAGACTCCTCATAAACTCATTTAGAAATCAATGTTTCTCTCATTTTAAATGTAAAGGTACTACTCTGGGAATAGTTAGTTCCCTTATATTCATTTTCAAATATAAAAGTTAACTCTCCTCATTCTCATACCCATTTACTGAAGTTTTAAATCAAATTATAAATGATCGCAAAAGATATCTCAAAATGACTCAAAAGAACTTTCTTGAAACTTTCCTCTTAATTTTACATTGATTTGAAATTTGAATTTAAGAGCTATGATTAGGATATAGGATCTCTCAATGATTAATGAAGGCTTAGATAGTTAGTAATAAGAAGAGAGCGATGACATGAACTGAAGAGCACTAGCGCGACGCAGAGAAGGATTTAATTTTTGGTTGTGAAATAAATTTTGAGACAGAGGACTATGTATCCTCTCCGTGACGCGGAGAGGGGGGTGACTATATGAAGACTAAAATTTTAAAACGCCTCCACAACGCAGACCTGGACGCATATTTTTGTCCGATCTTTTCTTCCTCTCCCAAACTCGATTCAATTCATACCCAATGCAATTCCATGGTCCAATTTCATGAAATTTCATAAACCCAAAACATTTTCAATGAAATCCACACAAAATCTATCAAGTGACTCAACTCATTCGCAAAACCCTTGCCTCAAGAACTAAAAGACATCCAATGTTAACTAAAACTCAAGAACTCAATAAATAAACTTGAAGAACTAATTCATGGATAAAATTTTACATGATTGGCATGAGGAAGAAAAGCCCAACACTATGAAAACTTACATACCTTGAAAGCACTAAGTTCTTGGCTATTTCCCCAAATTTCTTGATGAACTCTTGAAACCTTCTCTTTTCTCCTCTTGAACCTTGCCCTAACTTTCTAGACGTCTAAGAATGAATGAAAATTGATCTCAATCAGTTTAGACCCCTATTTGGGTGAGAAAAAACACTTAGGCTTAGTGGGGGTAAGGAAAATACCAAAATACCCCTTCTTAAAATAGATGAAATGCATAAATTAGAGAGGTTGCACTCAAATGGGAATAACTCCTTCATCTGAGCTCAAAATTTAGCAAACATAGCGGCGTTGGAAAGAGGACTCAAAGACCTTCGATTTGATACCTCATGGGCCACCTAACTAATTGTTTGCTGAAAGTTATGATCGTTTGATGTTGACCCAAAACTAAAAACTGGCCAAAGTGTAAGGTGTTACAATATCTCCCCCTTGGGAAAATTCGTCCTCGAATGAGATCACACTAAGAAGAACAGGGGTGGAAAACATCCAACTACCCCAATTCCGGCACACAATGAGTAATCAAATATAAACTTAATGTGGCAACTTAAATAATATTTGACAAAGAGTTATTACCTTAGTTTGGAATTTCTACGAAAACAAAGAGATATGGGTATCTCTTCTTCATATCCTCCTCAGCCTCCCAAGTAGCTTCCTCAATAAATTGATTTCTCCATAAGACCTTGACTGATGCAACCTCCTTGTTTCTCAACTTGCGAACCTGATGATCAAGAATCTGAACGGGTACCTCCTCATAAAATAGGATGTCCTTAATACCGCTATTCTCAGTAGGTATAATAAGTGAAGGATAGCCCATACACTTCTTCAACATTGAAATGTGGAACATTGGATGGACTGTTTCTAACTCTGACGGTAGCTCCAACTCATAAGCTACATTGTCAAATCTCTTGGATATCCTGTAAGGACCAATATACCGAGGACTGAGCTTTCCCTTCTTGTCAAATCTCATAACACCCTTCATGGGTGAAACCTTCAAGTAAACCCAATCATCTGTCTCAAACTCTAAGTCCCTTCTCCTAACATCTATATAGGGTTTCTGACGACTCTACGCTGTCTTTGAACCTTCTTGAACAATATTCACCTTCTCCATGGCTTGATGAACCAAATCTTGTCCTATCAACTCAGCTTCACAAACCTCGAACCAACCAATAGGAGATCTACATCTTCTCCCATAAAGAGCCTCATAAGGAGCCATTTGAATACTAAAGTGAAACTATTATTGTAACCAAACTCTATGAGACGTAAGTGACCATCCCAATTACCTTTGAAATCAATCACACATGCCCTCAACATTTCCACTAAAGTCTGAATCGTTCGCTCTGCTTGAACATAGGATGAAAATCAATACTCAAATTTACCTTTGAACCCAAACCTTTCTGTAAAGACTTCCAAAACTGAGTGGTGAATTTTGCACCTCTATCTGAAATGATAGACACAGAAACTCCATGAAGTCGGACTATCTCTTGAATATATAACCTAGCGTAATCTTTTGCTGAATTGGCAGTCTTTACCGGCAAGAAATGGGATGATTTAGTCATCTGATCTACCATGACCCAACTTAAATCATGTTGCCTGCGAGATCGCAACAAACCAGTAATGGAATCCATATTGATCATCTCTCACTTTCATTATGAGATATCTATATTCTGAGCCACACCACCGGGCCTTTGGTGCTCTACCTTGACTTGTTGGCAATTTGGGCACTTGGTAACGAAATCTGCAATACACCTCTTCATACCACTCCACCAGTAGACTTCCCTCAAGTCACAGTACATCTTTGTAGAATAGGGATGGATTGAAAATATTTGGAACTATGAGCTTCTTCCATGATCCTCGCTTGGAGTTCATCCACCCTTGGTACACACAACCTACCTTGATATCTCAACACACTATCTCCCCCTTGTTCAAAAGTCATTACTTTCTGCTTATGAACATTTTCTTTTAGTTCAAGTAATATAGGGTCTTGGTCTTGTTTCTCCTTCACCTCAGACACTAGTGATGATTCGGCTCCATTTATCACCATCACTACACCTTCATTGGAATATAGTAGTCAGACTCCCAATCGTGCAAGTATGTGCATATCTTTGGCCAATTCTTTCTTGCCCTCTTTAACATGGGCGGTACTTCTCATAAACAACCTGCTCAAAGCATCAACAACAACATTAGCCTTACCTGGGTGATAGAGGAAACTCATGTCATAGTCCTTGAGTAACTCTAACTACCTCCTCTGTCTGAGATTAAGCTCTTTATGGCTGAAAAAACATAATGAAGACTCTTGTGATCGGTGAACACATCCACATGAACACCACAAAGATAGTGATGCCATATTTTCAAAGCAAATACTACAGTAGCCAACTTGAGATCATGAGTTGGGTAGTTCTTCTCGTGAACCTTAAGATGACTGGAGGCATATGTTATAACCTTACCATTCTTCATCAAAACACAACCAAGTCCAACTCTAGACGCATCACAATATACAACAAAGTCTTGTGTACCCTTCGGTTGGGTCAACACTAGGGCAGTTATTAACCGGGTTTACAATTCCTGAAAACTTTTCTCACAAGCTTCAGACCATTGAAACTTTACTGTCATCTGATTCAACTTTGTCAACGGGGATGAAATAGATGAAAACCCCTCGATAAACCTTCTATAATAATCAGCTAATTCCAATAAACTCCTTATATCATTTGGAGATGTGACTTTGGGCCAGTTCTACACTGCTTCAATTTTCTGAGTGTCAACTCGAATCCCTTAACCAGAAATAACGTGGTCTAAGAATGCCACAGACTCAAGCCAAAACTCTCACTTAGAAAATTTGCCATACAACTCCTTATGTTTTAGTGTTTTGAGGACTATTTTGAGATGATTAGCATGTTCCTCCTCACTCCTTGAATAGATCAAGATTTCATCAATAAACACAATAACAAACATGTCCAGATATGGCTTAAACACTTTATTCATAAGGTCCATGAACCCTGCATGAGCATGAGTCAAACCAAAAGACATAACAAGAAACTCATAATGACCATAACGGGTCCTGAATGATGTCTTCGGGATGTCACTTTCCCTTACTCTCAACAGATGATAGCCAGATCTAAGGTCTATCTTAGAAAAGCAAGTGGCACCCTGAAGTTGGTCGAAAAGATGAAAATGATACTTATTCTTTATAGTGACCTTGTTTAACTGGCGATAATCAATACCCATCCTAAGAAAACCATCTTTCTTGCTCACAAATAAGACCATTTTTCTTTCCCCAAGGTGAGACACTAGGTTGAATAAAATCTTTATCAAGAAGATCTTTCAACTCTTTTAACTCAGCAAGAATCATTCTATATAGAGGAATAGAGATAGGTCGAGTATCGGGAAGAATGTCTATACTGAAGTCTATTTATCTCTCAGGAGGGACTCCGAGAAGATCATTTGGAAAGACCTCTGGAAACTCACTCACAACTGGAACTAACTAAATAATCGGTATCTCAACACTAGAGTCATTAACTAAGACTAAATGATAGATACACTCCTTAGAGACTAACTTTCTGGCATTAAGGTACGAAATGAAACGACCCTTAGGCACTGCTTAACTACTTCTCCACTCTAAAACAGGCTCATTAGGAAATTGAAACTTGACTACTTGAGTTCTACAATCAACTGAGGCATAACAAGCATGAAGTCAATCCATACCTAGAATAACATCAAATTCCACCATGTCTGCTCAACTAAGTCATCCATGGTGTCTTTGTGATTGACAGAGATGACACAATCACGATAAACTCTCTCGGCTAAAAGAGACTCACCAACAAGTGTGGAAACACTGAAGGGCTCAACAAGTCGTTCAGGAAGAATTTCGAACCTCATAGTAATATACGGAGTAACAAAAGATAGACTCACACCTGGATCAAGTAATGCATACACATCAAAAGTAAAGTCTTTGATCATACCAGTGACAACATCTGGTGAATTCTTCTACTCTTGGTGACGGTGATAGCATACAGACGATTTTCTCCTCTGTCTGTCCCTGAAGTAGCTCCTCTAGGTGTAGCTCTATCTGCCGGAGCCGCTGAAGAAGATTAGGCTCTATTGCCCCCATTACTATTACCCTACCTGTTCTTAGGGAACTCTCTCATGAAGTGACTTGTCTGACCACACTTGAAGAAACCATTAGATCCATCATGACACGTTCCTAGGTGGTTTCTACCACACTTAGCACATGTAGGAGTCCAGTTTGCCTCTTGTGCCACACTACCCTGAGATTGAGTAGGTCGAGCTCTGAAGTTCTGCGAATTCTGATTCCTGAACTCACCTCTGTTCTTTGGTGCATGTGAACTAATAGATGATGGAGCAGGCCCAGTTGGCCTTTGCTGGGATGATGACCGATTCATATTCTCGGTCTTTTGCTGTCCGGACTCATTACTTTTTGTCTTAGCCCTCTTGTTACGGAACTCTTCCCTATCTTTCAGCTTATCTTCTTCGACCTGTTGCACATGGATCATAAGCCTTGCTATATCCATGTCCCTTATCAACATAGCAGCCTTACCCTCTTTGCTTGACAAGCGAGATAGCCTAGACACAAATAGACCCATCTTGTTTCTCATATAAACCACCATCTACGGAGCTTAACGGGAAAACTAAGTGAACTTGAGGATGTGCTCATACACACTCATGAATTCCTGTTTAAGATTCAGAAATTCCCTTACCTTTGCTTCCCTTAGTTCGCGGGGAAAGAAACGCCTCAAGAAGGAACCTTCAAACACCACCCAACTCAAAAGTGGTGCTCCTTCAGCCCTGCTCTTCTTCCACTGATCGTACCAAATCCTAGAAACACCCTTGAATTGGTATGCAACTAACTCTACATGCTTAGCATCAATAATCCACATCACTTCAAACATTTTCTGCAGCTCCTCCACAAAGTTCTCCATATCCTCAATGACATTTGACCCTATGAATTCTGGAGGATTTATTCTCAAGAACTCACGGATCCTGGATGTATCAGCCACATCCTGACGAACCATTCTTTGTTGACCAACTTGATTGGCCACAACTTGACTCAACATCCCGATAGCATCCCCGAAATCAGTATTTGTGACTTCTCGTTGAAGGGGTTTCACTTCTAGTGCATTGGGTACCCCTTGATCTTGAAGATTAACATATCTCCTTGCAGGTTGACCTCGAAAAGCTCATCTTGGAGGCATGATCTGAAAATATACACGCAAACACGAATTAGAAAGAAGCTTTTATAGAGTTAAACTGTACCGCACGAAAAAGAGTAAGAAGATGTGAAATGTTTCCTAAATGTTGTAGCCTCTTAATTATTGATGTGGCGCGCTTCACACTGATAACAAGGACTCTACTGACACGACTTTATAGACACCCTAGGACACTTGACATGTGTTCTCTAATACCAAGTTTGTCACTCCCCGAGCCTACACCCTGGACGTGGCCGACACTCTAGAACCATCACTGGTCCCCAAGAAACCCTTGACTTGGCTCAATACTCAGCAGAAGACTTACTCAACAACATAGGAACTCAAATGCAGTTATTAACTCATGAGATCTCGTTAATAAAGTAGTTTAACTCAAATCATCCGAAATACTCAAATAAACTAAACTATTAAACTAAAAGTCTTTAAAACATCAACAAGGGAAACGGGAAAAAGACTCATTAACTACTATCTTCTATAAAGCCTCTAAATAATACGATGGATGTCGTGACAAGACTCCCGACAACCTAACAGGAACAAAGCTATAGTGTGAAGCCCTCTGGAAAGCAACGAGGCTCACCAAAGCTAGCTAGAATGCCATGGGATCAACAAAGCGCTTGTTGATGACCCTGAACACTTGTATCTGCATCATGAAAAGATGCAGGTCGAATGACATCACTCCATTGAATGTACAAGCATGTAAGGGGAAAACTGAAACATATGTAAATATAGCTGAACTAATAAAAAGAGAAGACATACACACCTCAACTCATTATAAAAGCAATGGAAAAAAAAGAATACAATGTATAAAACTTTTAAAACAGTAGATATCAACTCAATATGTATAAAAATACTATAAATAAACTCTTTACTCTTAGTTGGGATATTCTCTAACGACAACCATCAGCATGAGCTACGTGATAATACAACATCTCACCCACGATGCCAGAACTATCTTATACCTTCCCGAGGTATAGAACACCTGAACTAAGTGGATCCACTTAGCTATGTTTAAAAGCTATAAGGAATCATCTAAGTATGACCCTTTACCTATGTTGGCATACATGGTTTATGAGGATTTTGAGTTGTCTGAACTCATCTCCATATCGATGTTCAATACTACTCCCAATAATTTATACAACTCATGCTCATATATTTTAAAAACGTAATTCTTCTTCCATTTGAGATAATTACTCAAAAGATCCTCTTTAAAGAGGTAATGATCAAGACTCCTCATAAACTCATTTAGAAATCATCGTTTCTCTAATTTTAAATGTAAAAGTACTATTTTGGGGAATACTTAGTTCCCTTATATTCATTTTGAAACATAAAAGTTAACTCTCCTCATTCGCATACTCGTTTACTCAAGTCTTAAATAAATTATAAATGATTGCAAAAGACTTCTCAAAAGAATTTTCTTGAAACTTTCCTCTTAATTTTACTTTCATTTGAAATGTGAATTTAAGAGCTATGATTAGGATATAGGATCTCTCAATGATTAATGAAGGCTTAGATAATTAGTAATAAGAAGAGAGCGATGACACGAACTGAAAAGCACTGGCTCGACGCGAAGGAGGATTTAATTTTTGGTCACGAAGTAAATTTCAAGACAGAGGACTCTGTATCCTCTCTGCGATGCGGAGAGGGGGTGACTATCTGAAGACAGAAATTTTAAAATGCCTCTGCGATGCAAACCTGGGCGCATATTTTGTCCGATCTTTTCATCCTCTCCCAAACTCGATTCAATTCATACCAAATGCAATTCCGTGGTCCAATTTCACGAAATTTCATAAACTCAAAATATTTTCAATGAAACCCACATAAAATCTATCAAGCGACTCAATTCATTCACAAAACACTCGCCTCAAGAACTCAAAGACCTCTATTGTTAACTAAAACTCAAGAACTTCTCAAGAACTCAATAAATCAACTTCAAGAATGAATTCAATAGTAAAATTTTACATGATTGGCGTAAGAGCGAAAAAACCCAACACTATGAAAACTTACATACCTCGAAAGAACTAAGTCCTTGGCGATTTCTCCAAATTTCTTGATGAACTCTTGAAATCTTCTCTTTTCTCCTCTTGAACCTTGCCCTAACTTTCTAGACGTTTAAGAATAAATGAAAACTGATCTCAATTAGTTTAGAACCCTATTTGGGTGACAAAAATGGTTAGGCTTAGTGGGGGTAAGGAAAAGACCAAAATATCCCTTCTTAAAATGGATGAACTGCCTAAATTAAAGAGGCTGCACTCAAACGGAAATAATTCCTTTATCCGAGCTCAGAATTTAGAAAACTCGATGGTGTTGGAAAGATGACTCAAATACCTTCGATTTGATACCTCATGGTCCACCTAACTCTTTATGTGCTGAAAGTTATGGTCATTTGAAGTTGATCCAGAACTAGAAACTGACCGAAGTCTAAGGTGTTACATTATAATACCCTTTATATAGGTATAATAGTGTAGCCTCAAAAAATCCTAACGGAAATCGAACACGTCTTGTAGAGTCTCACAAGATAACAAAGTCTACATACATATTATTAAAATAAAAACCAAACATACAGGTTTTAATTAATTAATGATTAAATGTGTTAAGGTATATCACATAAACAAAAGAAATTGGAATTTATCACTAATTGAGTGACCAAAAGTACTAATTGATAAAATTCCAATTTCCATTTTTTGTGATATGCCTTAATACTTTTTTATTTATTCTATTTTTTGTTTTTTGTGATATACCTTGACACATTTTTGTTTTTTCCAACTACATACACCATTTATATTCCAAAATTTGTTTTTAGTTACATTAGGAAAATGTGATATAGTTGGTGCATCAAGGATTACTTGGAAAGACAATTCAAAAATATAAAATGTTAAAAGACAACCCTTCCATCGGAGAGTTGTGATGGATCATGGATTACTTGGAAAAGATCTGTTCGAATTATAATCACACTACCATTACAGTTAATTTTACTATAATTGTTTAGTTTAATCTATAAAACTATGTAGATTTTATGTTGAGTTATTTACTGTTATTTTCTTTCATATGGTATTGTTTTGTATTTTAGACCTTGATATATTTCTCTTAGATGAATGTATTTGTAATCTTTTAGTCTTTTATGACTTGTTAAACTTGATCTTGGATTGTGATTTATCTTTTGTTGTATTTTTAAAGTTATTTTCTACATTATTTTTGTTAAACTTATTTAATTACATTAGATTTTATCACATTTGATTATTGTATTTTGAATTGCTTTATGATTAGCATCATCATGACTTTAAAAAAAATTAGATAGTGAATCTAAATCCTATTCGGTGAGATAGGTCATGTAGTCGAGGTTATCAAAATACAAAGCTTAAAGGGAGAGGCATATATGACTTAGAAAAGATTGAATAGTAAAGGAGTAAAGTTAGTCTTCCACCTACGAAAGCAACAAAATCCAGTAGCTTTGACATTGATCTTTTATTTGTGTTAAAAATTATTTATTATTTATAAATAATTTATTAAGAAACTAATAAATTTCTTTTATAGAATATATAAACTCAAAATTCTAGTAACGTCTTTAGTATTGTATGAAACATGTCAAGTTAAAGAAGATCTCGAGTAATTTTGCCTAAACAGAAAGCAAGAATCAACGTAATTAACATAGAATTTGAATAATATTCAAATTTTAAAATTTGATATCTATACACTATCACTATTATATTGGTAGGTACCCAATGGGCACACAATAGTTAATTTGTGTCATTGTTTTGGCAAGTTACTTAATATGACATGATTACTAGACTTATTTGAATAAATATCATAATTTCATGTGTATTTTTGGATGAATTAATTTAAATATACAGATTTACTAGCCTTATTATCCTAAGCTCATTTGTATTTTATAGCAATTAATTTAAAAATACCGATTTACTAACCTTATATATATGAATTAATACCATAAGTTTATTTGTATTTTTTAGCAAGTAATTTATAAATACAGATTTACTAGTCTTATATGAATTAATATCATAATTTCACATCTTCCTTTAGGTCCTATATAAGGTTCGAAATGATATCAACAATTCATACTTTCATATCATACAAAAGTTCAATAGTGAAGAAAACATGAAGAGTTTCATTATGTCTTTTCTTTTTGCTATTGACAATTTTTTTCACTTTGTTTAACCATTCACTAGGTGTGTATTTTTCCTTCAATGCATATGAAATTATTTTATCTACAACCATATATTTATTTTCATCATTCATCTTTTTAATCATATCGTTTAATATGTAGTCTTTTCATTATTTTTTATCAGGTGATCCTAAATTTTGCCCAGGAACTTTCACGGCTAATGACGTATGTGCTAATATTGATTGTGGAATTCTAGCTCTATCTCACTGACCAGCAAGTTCGATGCCTCATAGTTGTACTTGTGCTGCTTCGGGAAGTAATCAAAGTCTTTGTACTTGTCAAATTGTTTGTTAAGCCAAATAATGTAATAAAAATGATTATTATTGATGTTGATTGAGTAATTATACATGTATATTGAATGATTGAGAATAAACAAAAACATAAGTCCTCATATATATATATATATATATATATATATATATATATATATATATATA
>JAJOOF010035510.1:0-11014 GCA_029582545.1 Solanum lignicaule | reverse complement strand
CTGATGTTCCCCTTTTACATGGAGAACTTTGACTATCAAAAAGAGAAACTGAAGATAGAACCTTTTACTTCTTTTATTGGGGAAAACCACCATATACTCATGAACAAATAACTATCCATCTGTTTCAAATTAGGTGTATCTTTTTTACTGGACTTGGAGGTTAAGAAAGAAATGTAGACTTTTGGACCTTGTGATCTTAAACATGTCATAACATTTGTGCGGTTATAAAACGTTTGAAACTTGTGGTCTTAAATGTATCATAACAACTGTGTGGTTATAAAAGAATCTCATTAATGATAAAATGGGAAGTTTAAATTAAATTGCTTCCAAATTTAGAAAGGTGCCTTCCTTTTTTTAAACCGACTAAAAAGGAAACAAATTCACATAAATTGAAGACAGATGGGGATAATGAATAGGGAAAACAGCTATACAAAAGCTGAATAACTAGTTAGAAAATCCAATCAAGGTAAAGACTGCTCTAACCTGGATAGAAGTTAGGATAGTTGGCCATGAGAAAATAAGAAATGATAAGAGGTAATTTAATGTCTTCCTCAAAAAAGATGGTACTCACAACAATAGCATGAATTACAGAAACATAAGATTATAGTTCCCACAGCATCTTCCTCTATGGCAAAATCATTTTATTTTATTTAATCATTAAAATTGGCACTTCTTGTATTTGTTCCACCTTGTATTCACAGTATTTACTAGAAATTTGCTCGTTAACAACTAATGCTAGCACGGCATGCATGGGTTTCCAATTATGATATGTATTATACTGAAGCAATATGCATTTTAACCACAAAGAATTAAAAACCATAACCCAATGCTTAAGAGACATATATACGTTAAAGACTTTCGAGTGGAGCCTAAATCATGCAACATAAACCACGTGACTAGCCCCTTCAGAAGATGGAGGGGGAATTTTTTGGAAATAAAGTTACTGGTGCAGATCATCAAGTTACATGAAGTAGTAAATGTGACCAAGGTGAAATTAGGAAAAAACGTTGAAAAGGTCATCCCTCCCAGCAAGCATAAGGTCTGGTATTAATTGATAAGAGGTAAGTGTAATTCAAGGATATCCAGTAAGGAGATGAACTGAGCGAACACCATTGCAGCAATCATAAATTAAGTATACATACCCATATGTGACAAAAGGCTCCACCTTTTGTAGAATCTCCACTGTTCTTTCATTTGCCTTTACAAAGACCCCACTGAAGATTTTTCGCAACCGCAAAGAGTATAAAGCCTTCCTTGTTCTTGGATGCATATCACTTTTCCTGCAGTGAATCACAAATATTAGGACCCTAAGGAAGGCCAAACCAGCCAAAAGAGTATAACTGTGATAACAAAATAATGAACTTACCCTCCAATGCGTATCACAAATAGAAGTTTGGAATCTGACGTAGTCAGTGCTCCCTTGGCTCTTCTTTTTCCCCTTTGTTTCATTTGGACAAGGTCCATCTCCTGAATGAAACAAAGCAATAAGAAGATCGTAGGCAATCTACACATGATTGAAGTACAATATACAACAAACAATCTTCATGACTTGGGGGTTTGAAACGCAACAATACAATGTTGGTGTCATTCAGAATGTTCAATTTTGTTTAGTAAGAGGCAATTTGAGTAGATATAAACTAAGGCAGGACCTTTTTGTCTTTTGAAAAGTGAAATTTAGTAGCCACTAGGCACATGCAAACTTTGTGCTCAAATATTGCAATAATATCCTAAAAACTTGTTGTTTGAGAGTTTGTTTCACTGATGGGTACAACACATTTACTTTTCCTCACTAGTATATGCCCCCACAAATTGGAGAGATTTGTCTGTAGCCCATAAGAAAAGGTTCGTTCACTCATGCTCCTCAAACTTCACACTTAAAGACTATGTGTTGCTTATAGCATCTTTGTTTGCTCCAAGAAGGTTTTATGTTTTGCTTCTATATTTTACAACTTGCCAAGGACAATCTTGTACTTTATAGAAGCACAGATATTGTTGTGTCTTATTGATTCGGAATGTAGAATATCAATATCAACAGAGAGGTTTTTGCCTGCCCAACTCACATTACTTGCTGAATAGTCACAGTCAAATAGAAAGGCAAGTTGAGATTAGTATTTTTTTTAATGACAGTGGCGTTTGGGCTGGTACCTGCTACATCTCACCAGCATAAGGTACCGCATAACTCTGGTGACCAAGGCTTTGTGCAGATGAGAAAAACTCATCTAGTATCTTTTGACTCCACTAAGATTTGAACTTGGAAGCCTCATGGCTCTTGCTCACTTCATTGACAACTAGTCTACACTCTTGGAAGCTTGGGATTAGTCTTTGCCACAGACACCAAATTAAGGATAGGTTAACTGAAGTATATATCATACCTAAAGCATATGCATCAAATGACTTATCGATGTCATTCAACTATAGCAGAATACCCGAAAAAGGAATCAAATGGGGATAGAGAACAAATAAAATATACACTCATTGAGAAGGGACAGCAAATGCTGAAGCTAATTGGATAGAAAAAAAAAAGGAAAAAGAAGTTGAAGACAATAGCTAGGGATAGCACATGACCAACTTTTCTAAGAAGAATTAACCAGTGTCCTCAGAAGGAATAGGACTTATTAGAAGTTCAAAATTCACCTTTTATACTATAAAAAAAAATGTGAAGAAAGATCATACACTCGAACAAAGTAACCATTGATGCAATTTAAACAACTTTAGTTAATCAAATACCTTATCTCTATACTCTCGAATAAACTGCTCGGGCTTCTTGATGACAAAACTATCAGATTTGAGCTTTCTGACTTTCTGTTCCAGTTGGAGTTTTCTTCTGATTGCCCATTCTTCATTGTTCTTCCTCTTCTTCAGAATCACTTCTGGTATATAATTCAGAGGCTGTGGCACCTCATCCGCCATAATCAGCAACACTATCTCTGAGAGAGGCAATAAGCGAAGTTAGAAACCATGCTGCGCTTTCAAGCCCACTACAGTCTTGCATTTTTTATGTAGACATGAGCTCAATACTACTAAAGTACACACCAGCCAATCTTTAAAGCCATCATCACATGGGGAACACAAATGTCTATTAACAGTAAAATTCCCGTTTTAACATTAAAATTCCAGGAAAAAGTTAAGGTTTTGATCTCATGAAAGATTTAAAATTTGGCGAGAGTGCGAAATAAATACAGAGAAAGTGACAAATAGAGAATGAAACTTACATATCAATTACGCCGGCGAAAGTGACGGCGAGAATTTCACCGGAAATATTCAGAGGAGCGAAGAGGTTGAGCTGACGAAGGTTTTAGTAGGGTTTTGGATTTCAATTTGGGTTGCTGGAGACAAATTTTTATTATTGGGCCTTTGGAAATTGGCATAGGAGTCCATAAGGTCAAACTATTCCATGGGCAGCCCGTTTTGATACCTCTATTTTATTTGTATCCATTTTGAATATGTGGCGTCTGAAGTTAGGTTTGATAAAACTAAACTTCACACAAAAAAATAATTAAAATTACATGAGTAAAACTTTAGGCAAAAATGGTTGAATTTCAATCATTTTTGTTTGAACTTCATCTATATGTACATAAACTCTGAATAGAAATGGTTAAAAGCAGGTAAACATGGCTGAACTAAAGATACATATGACTAAAGTTCGACTAAAAAATTTAATCAGAACTAGAAAAAAAACAACTGAATTTCGATCTCAAAATAATTGAAGTAAATCAAAAATGGTTGAACTTCTTACTTCAACTATATATATATGTGGCTGAACTTCAATCATTCCAGTCAACTCAAACCCTCAAATATGAAGTTAGACTTTCATACCAAATGTTTGAGTTGAGCTGAATTCAATGTCTTAAGTTTAGGATTTGGCAAAGTTTCATTTCAAACTTGAAGTTTGAAACTTTAAATTTACGATTCAACTACTAGACAGTTAAAGGTAATTCTAAGAAGATTAACCTTTTTATCCATCAATCTTAACTATTCTTTAAATAGGGATCTTGAAATTGGTTATTTGTGCAATCTCCCACGACCTACGCCACATGATTATGAAATGGTAAGATTGCATGTTTTTCCCTTCAAATGGACTGATTTTTAATTGTTGTTCTTTAAGTGGATTGATCTTTAATTTCTTTCTAGCTAACTATCAAACCTATGCATGATGGGGCATTAGTTTTGAAGTCATGTCCTAACATAAAAACTCATGTAGGGTAAAAAGTGCAAATGTGAAATTGGTAAGAACCTATTGGGCCAACCACCACAGGCCCAAATGTTTTCTCCATTTATTTGCAAAGTATCTATCCAAGGCGCTAACTATTTGTTCATGAGGTTCTTTTTTAAGAGTTTAGTTAATGAAAGAAAATTAATTGCACGATAGATAGATTGGGGAACTAATTACACAAATTCAAAATTCGCAACGTCATTTGTAAACGTCAAATGTTTGGTGCATTAGAGATGGCCAAAACTGCTGAAAAAACTAGCAATTCAAGAGTCATTGAAAGAAACTCCTCAAAATTATATGGTTGGTCAAATGTTCACATCTTATCAAGATGCTAAAAAAATGTTGAGCACATGCTAAAAAAAAGAAAACAAAACTCTCATAAAAAATAAGTGTTAGAGTACTTATTATAAAGAGATATATTTGGAAGCTGATAAGATCCTTGATGGATCCATCCATAAAATACAAAACTGGAGTTGTTATCTCTTTCATTGCAAGCATTTGATTTTTTACAAAAATATATAGATAATGAAATTCTAAACCAATTTAGAGATGTGGATGTCTCTAATCCAATGTATGCTATGATTAGACTAAGGATGCCCACTCTTGACACAGACTTGCTTTATAATTTACTTGTGCATTCGACAAAAACTAATATAGGATCATGTTATTTTATTTTTTTATGAATTATCTAGTGGCATAGCTAAAAATTTCAAGAAGGGTGTTCAAACTTTAGATAGTAAATTCATTTTTTTTTTAGGTTTAAAAAATGCGTGGACACATAAATTCAAATCTGGGCATCGTGTAAGTTTTGAGCAACGCATTGCCATTGCACTGCCGGGAATCTATTGGTTGTAAGGGTGACCAAAATAACACATATATATCAATATACAGTAAGATTTAACCAATATATATATATATTGTAATTTTTTTACGAAGGATGTTCAACTGGACACCCGGCACACCCCGATACTACCATAGCGATAGTTTAATATGTGAAATGAGATCATGAGAGAGACAAGGATATATATATATCATAGAACTAGTAATTTTCTTATATTTTATACGGAATAACTATTCTCGCCATACTAATATAAATATTAAAATAAAATAATCTCGACTAACACTCAAAACTAAATGCGAATTTAGAAATTGTTATCCCAAGTACCAAATAACTTAATTCACACATTACGGGGTCCCTTTTTTTTTTATCACATATACCCATATAATTGTCGGCCATTTGTCTTCTCCAAATATTTTCGTACGTAATACAACAAACATACATATATTGTGAAAGTAATAATTACATATTAATTAAACTAGTTAATTAAGAACATACTATATTATTCCCTATTTTAGATTTCACGTTTTTTAAGAAATTATGTAAGTTTATCATTATTCTATTATTTACTCCCTCAGTTCGTTTTTATATGTCACATTTTTAGATTGCACATGCATTAAGAAATTAAGTAATTTTACCCTTCTACCCTTATTTTTTTTCTTAAGTCAACTTTTTAATAAATGATGAATATGCTAGATTTCAAAAATTAAAATGCATTTGGATGACTATTTAAAGTTTTGAGTTTATTTTTAAAATCAGGTTTTATAGAATAGTGAATGGAAAGAGTAATTAATCAATGTATGAAATATTCCAATGAATATTAATTATTTATTAGTTTTCCTAGATTGGTCAAAATATATATTTTCAAGACTAATTAACTACTCTATCAAGGGTATAATAAGAAGAATATGGTAATTTATGCATTGATTTTATGAAATGACAAGTATTGTGGTCCAACTATTTATAGAAAGAGATGACATATAAAAAGGAACGGAGGGAGTAATATTCTCTTGAAGTCAAGTTCTTAATAAATGAACATAAATTAATTTATTTTGATTAATTAATTGACCAATTAACATTAATTAATCATATTTATTTTTTATATGTTGGTCGAATTCATACTTTCAAGGCTAATAACTCTCAAGGGTAAAATAGGAAAAATAGTGTCATTTATTTATGCATTGATTTATGAAATAACGAATAGTAAATATCATATATTTTTAATAAAGACGACATATAAATAAGAACGGATAGAATAACACGTAGGTCGTTTGGTTGGAAACAAGTTATCACAGGATTAATTATCCTGAGATAATTTATCCCGCCATGTATATGGGATAACTTATTCCATCACTATGATATAAATGATGGGATAAACTATCCCAAACATGACAACCAAATAAAATATCAAAATTTTATTTCAAGATTTTTTTTTTATCACATGACAATTTATTCTTATTTGTCACACCAAACAACTCCGACGGATTTGAATACAAGTTGGTAATGGGCAGATTGAATAAGTCAAAACAAAATTGAATTAGAATTTGCCAGCACTACATGGTGTATGTTGACAAGACAAAGAAAGAGAAAGTGGGGGCAGCTACAAATTTTTGGTTTGAATAGTAGAATGTAACACAACAATATCATGCAAGATGGTTACACATGCACAATAGTCCAATTCCATGAATATAGATTCTTGACTCTTGAGCCTCGTTCTTCCCTTTTATTCCTTTTTAGAGTTGAAAATGTTTAATAAGAGGGAATATAATATTAATTTAGTCCAACTTTGAGGAATATAACTATGTTCGTACTTGTGAAATTTTCCTTTTTTAGTTGTTGTTCATTTTGACAAATCAAGAAAGAATAATATTTTTTAATTTATTATATCCTTCAATTAATTACTTTGAAAAATATAGAACTTCATAATTAATTGAGATGAAATGTTAAACTCACTATGTCAATCATTAATTTCTTAATAGATATATCAATTCAAAAATGGACAAAAAATTAGGGACAGAGGGAGTATCAATATTATACTACTGCTTTGATCTAAGATAAACTATGCATCATTCATATTAATTCTCTAAAGCATAATTCAAGATAATTTTCTGCTTTTCATTATCAGTGTGTCCTCTTCCATAAGCCCATGTAACTACAGGTCTAACTTTCTTATCAATACACATTCATATATCTTTTTCTGTACGTCCACATGGACGACTCTCAACCCAAGCTGAAAATCCAACAGATAGTCCCCACCTCCACATGAAGTTTCCCACATCAAATCATCATGCCACATGCATGTAACTTCCTTTCAAAGTTGAACCACCATTTCCTATAATTCCCCCTACCTAATTCCCTAAAATAGCACTACAAGGAAATGGACTCCCAAAATCAATCAGCACCACGACAACAAGATGATAAACAGGAAAACGATGGGCTCATTCTAGATCTAAGCCTCCTCTGTAACTGGGAATTGAAGCCTACAGATGATCAAATAATCAAAACCAGTGATCATACTTGTCACACGATAAGCTCTTCGGAGGATGATGAAACAGAGCACCAGGTTTTTTCCTGTAACTATTGTTACAGAAATTTTTACAGTTCACAAGCACTTGGCGGCCATCAAAACGCACATAAAAGGGAGAGAATTACAATGGCGAAGAGAAAGCAGAATATAGCTTCAGTTCCTATTATGCATAGGTCTCTTGGCATTCAAGCCCACTCCATGGTGCATAAGCCAAACATTTCGTCGAACACCTTAACGGCACCCGCAATTTCACCCTTATTATATAATACACATTCAGCTGGGATGTGGTCGAGAAGGCGGCTGGATCAGTTTCCGGTGATCGATCGCCCTGAAAGTCATCGAACATCGTTCGGTGACGGTGCTGCTAGGCTAGATTTCGGTTACATGAACAAGTTTCCAACAGTGGTTAATTCTCAAGAGGATTTGAAGAAGCTGGATTTGTCTCTCAAACTCTAAGATTTTGTTGGTATTAGTAGTCGTAGTAATTAAAAAATTTCTGAATTCGTATGATCGACTCTGTTTGAGCTTAAATATATTTCTTTCCTTTAAAGTTGCTATTGAAGTGGTTAAAATCGTTCATTATTAACCTAGGCAGACGGATTATTGTAAAATACTACGTCTCAACGCAATCCATCAGGAGAATACAAATATGCAGTACCGGTTTGGGAAAAACTTATATATATATTTGAAAATTTAACAAATATGTAATACATACAATAACATAAATAAGTTAAAACATTCATATGCGAAAGACTTGATGCTCAAATATTGCATTAAAATTATATAGTTAACAAGTAGGAAGCGCATGTTTCCTTAATGTTCACAAAAGAAGAAACAACTTTCTGCTGGAAATTAAACCGGAGTCAAAATCTCATTGTTTCATTTATGAGATAGAGACTTTGAATGCGCATGTACATTGAATATACGTACTGTTTGAACTTTGATGAATTATTAACTTTCCTAGTAGGATAGGATGCATAATTACACATGCAATTATGCATATGGTGGGCAGAGAATGTTCCCATGAAGTATTTCAAATGGTACTATTACATTCAAATAATACACCTAATTAGGGTAGATGAAAAATAGACCCATCTATTAAGAAGTCATCATCAATATGTTTGTGGAGTCATGTGGAAACGAAGTTTCGTAATGACCCTACTCAAAAAAAAAAACAAAAAACAAAAAAAACCAACAATGATCCTTAATTTGGGCATGTCATAATCTTGTAAACAAATTGGTGGGACCAATTATGATTCGTCCAAATTTGATAAACGTAAATTATGGCATGTTTCATATAGTACTAATCTTAGCTCAAAAGGAACAAACAAAAATACTCGATTTCCGTTAACTTCGTACAATGATCAGCTAGCAGAAGATATGTTTTGCGTAATGAGTGTGATGATCGAATCTCTGCTCAATTTGTACATTTTTTTAACATATCACAATATTTATGTGGATGTGTGGTTGAGAGGTGGGTCTCCCCCAGAGATCGAAATCATCCTCCATCTGCTACTCAGTCATGAGCTCATTGCATGAGGCTTGTCTAATGCAATCTACAATTTCTGTGTGATTTGCGAGTTATTGCATAGTGAGCAGATAATCATAAAGTGCTAAACCCGTAGGATAGATATTGTGACACATATTGTGAATTTTTTCAAGAAAAATATTTACGTAGCTATAAAACATTTGAAATATATGACCTTAAATATGTCATAACAATTCTGAGGTTATAAAATTCTCATGAATAACAAAAAATGAAAAATATAACATTAATTATTTCAAAAATTTAAAATATCCCCTTTTTTTTTTTTTTCTTTTTTAACCGATTAAAAAAATAAAAATGTAGAATATCAATGAAGGTGAAAGCCCAACGACATAATGCATGCATGGTGTAGGGTTGGTGGGTCACTGAAAATACAGAGAACTATGGAAATAGGTTCCTCCATAATTGTGTATTATCAACTACTTGTATGTACCCGAGCCTTTTTTTGTTATTATTAGTATTATTTTTCGTTTCTGCAGTAAATAAACAAGTGATATTTTTAGTTTGGTCACAGGATGTGACACCATTTAAGAAATTACTTGTTTCTAAAAAAATAAAAAAAAATGTTTTTATTAACTTACCCATAATAAATAAATATCTTGAAAAAAATGTATAGTAACTTTTTAGCAAAACTTTCTTTATTTAAAGAAGGATAAAATTGAAAGAACGTTATTATATCTTCTTTGTAATCTAAAATATCACTTACTTAGAAACAAAATGGAAAAACTAAAACATCACTTAAAAACGGCAGGACGGGGAATATTACAATTTGGTTCAATCTTGAGCGAAATGTTCATTAACATATATTAGGGGCGGTAAAATCAAATTCAACCCGTCCAATCTGTTTAAATTTGGATGGGTTATTGATCCGCCTATTTATTAGCTCAATCCATTTCAATCCAATCCATGTCTAATTAAAAATAGGATTAATATGTAACCTAAATTGGCTCATGAAAAATCTTGTCGAAATATTTTTAATAAATTTTTTTCAATTTGATATGTCGTTTATAGCCTTAATAAAGAAAAAATTAATTTTATCAGGTACTAAAATAGTTTAAAAGAATAAATAAAACAATTAAGCTTAGTAAAAAGTTGGGTTGGGTTGGGTCTTGACCCGTAATGTAACCCATTCCTAATCCATTTTGACCCAAGCAAATTTAGGTTAGGTTAAGTCTTGATTCAATTGTTATCTTAACCCATTATGATCCATCCAAATTTGACCCAACCCGCCCAATTGTCACCCTAATGTATGTATCTATATATATAATTTTTTAACAAATGAACCCTTGCGGTATCCTAGTTCAGCCATTTCTTAAAATTTACGTGCAATCAGTGCTACCAATTTTGTTTTTGTTCTTCATGTATTGACGTAAAAATGGAGAAAGTTCATTTTACTCATTGCAGTAGGACAACTTGGCGTATTGAATTTCAGACATAAGTTGACATAAGGAAAGATAATGAGATAAATGTCAAAAACACATTTAAACTATCCCATCTTTTTGAGTTTCATACCTAAACTATTGAGAGTGTGCGTTTCATATCTAAACTATCATTTTTTAGTTTGAGAAACAAACCCCAGTGATGTGTGTAATGCACTCTCTCTTTTATTTTGAAAAAACCTTGACACATGACATTCCACGTGGATAAAATATTTCACCTTGATTAAAATTAAATAATAAACTATTAATATTAATTAAATATTAAATATTAAAGTATTACTATCCATAAAAAAAATTATTTAAATTTTTTTTTTTACCCACTCCACCACCTCCTCTACGTACCCCCCAAAAAAAATTGATATTTTTTTATTTTATAAAAAATAAAAATTCTACCCCATTCTAACCCTCCGGTCCTTTTTTTTTTTTTTTTTTTTTTTTTTTTAATTTTTTT
>JAJOOF010035496.1:0-11946 GCA_029582545.1 Solanum lignicaule | reverse complement strand
ACCGACGACGAGAGTGATGAGGATGATTATATAGATCTCACTCCCTAGTTTAGATCTCTGGACATTTATGAACTTTTTGAAATTTTGAAACGAATTTTGAAAGACTTTATAAGTCTTTAATTTATGATTTAGATACTTTTGAATGTTATTTTAAGTTTGTTGTTTTATGTTTTGCTTAGATTGTTTATAATTGTGTGTGTTTGATTGGGCTGAATAGTGTAGAATTGTATTGAATTGCATTTGCAGGTGGGCAGCAGAAACTGCCAGTTTCTACTGTCAAAAATATTGCAGAAAAAGCGACGGACATCGTGGTTTAGTCCGTCACTTTTCTGGGTTTTAATTTTTTTAAAAACCCAGAAAATCGACGGACAACTTGGTTTTGTCGGTCGCTTTTCTGGGTTTTTAAAAATAAAATTGTCGCTTTTTTGGGTTTTCAAAAATAAAATTTCCAGAAAAGCGACGGACTGCGTCGCCTTTTAGAAATAAAAAAAATTAAAATTAAAATAAAGATACGGAGTCCGTCGCCTTTTTAAAAAAAATTCAAAAAAAAAGTAAAAATGCGACGATGTCCGTCGCTAAAAGAGACGCAGTCCGTCGCTTTTTGAAAAGCGTCGAGCTAAAGAGCGACGGAGGTGACTGCATCGTTTTTCCATCGTTTTTGTCCAAAAAAGCGACTCAGTCCATCGCTTTTGGTCGTCATTTTTTGACAATTTTTTAGTAGTGTATGTTGGTGCATCTAAAATTTAAAGAGATAAGGATAGAAGTTATACTGAAAATAGCAATGGTTTCTTTATATGGATATTGACCAAAATATACAGCACATAACAGAGATATTTTCTCGTCATGTGGATATGCAAGAAAGCGGCGGAAGCCATATAATAATTAAGGTTGTCAATGTGCTCAATGGTATACTGCTATAGCAACTTGCTTCAATATTAAAAAGGGATTCTGTGTCAATTTTTATAATGCAGATATATTCTTATAGTGCAATTCCAGAGAAAATACGTCTAACTGGATCACGGTTAAATAAACTCTCTGTGCTTTTGATGGTTAATCAAATTCACCAGAGACCGGTGATGCTTGATCGAAGCTCTAGTCCACAAAGAATTCAAATTTAGGGGTAGATAGTTATCAACGAATACCAAGATAGAATATCTGGGAAAAGTAGGAGAATTTGATTGATAAATGGTTGCAGTAGCAGACGATGAAACAAATTGAACTGAGAGAAAATTAAGCCATATTATTCTTACCTACCTTTGTGACATGTCAATATTAATCTCAGCATTGCCTCGATAATATTAATCATAAAAAGCTAGTAGCACTCTCTTTACCAGTCATTTCGATAAATTTATATGATATAAATAACATTTTTCATTACTATGTAATGAGTGAAAAAAGTTCATAATATTTTCATCACACTTAACAAACCACATCACAATATATGATCATTCAAACTTTTTTACTCTCCGCAAATCATACCAAATGAGCATCAGCTGCTATATTAGATAAGAAAAAGACAACTACATATACCAATTAAGAAGCCTGCCAAAATTTTCTTGTTTAACTTTTTTTAATTATAATCTAGAGTTGGCTAAGTTTTTTATCAGAGCTATTTAAATCTAATCATAACCTATTTTCATCTGTGCTTAAAATTTTTTATTTAGTTTCATTATGCGATATAAAAGTTAAGAATTAAGAAAATAAACATCCAATGTAATGGTATGTTCTGCCCTTAAGCAAATGCTCTCCTACACACTTTGTAACTTATTTTGTCGCTAAATTTATGGAAATGTACGTATGGTTTGAAAGCAAATATCAAATATTATACAACTGATAACCTGATGCACTTACCTAATACCAAATGTCATTATGTTAGGGTTGCTCCTTGCAGGCGAAACTCGAAAGGGTATAGTTTGGTGAAAATTAAAGACCTAATGAAATAAAAATACAAATCAATCTATTACTAATATGTGATTATGTATGAGGTTAAGAGTAAATCAACCCCAAAAATGTTTCATGAAGAATTAATGATAATGACAGTCAAAAAGCAGGTACACTAAAATAAATAATACTCTAAAAAAAGTTACAACTTGCACATGCAGTTCACACTTATTTATAAAGATTGTCCCTAGAGATTCAACTTTAGTGAGCAGCAAATACTTGGGGAAAGATCAACTTTAGGGAGAGGCAAACAATTGGGGAAAGTTTCAACCTTTAAAGAAAAACAAAGACTACAATTGTTGTGGATGAAGAATCCAAAGTTCCAACTTCCACAATAATGATTAAAATCCCTCAAATTTGAATTTTGGAGCTTTTTCCTCCTAAATGGCCTTTGATTGTTGTCACACTATCAAATAAATGATCATACCTTCAATACAGATGTTTTAACACCAAAACCAAAAAATTGAAGATGGAAAAAAATGAGTCAAAAAGAATTGTGGAACCCGCACTGAAATCCTGAGTCAATTTGTCCTAATCAGCTCAAGGAATTTGTGCCTCAAAATTGGGCACAATCCAATGTAACTCCTCGGATTTGAGAAAGGCTAGGAAGGGATCAAGTGGGAAAACTCACTAGCCAAGACAGGTGTTGACACCCAATTTTGACCATCTCCGATAATAATTAATTTTCGAGCTTCTTAATTCTCAAACGATTTAGAATAATCAACTTTATAAAATTTAAGTATTTTCCAAGGTTACTTTAAGTAATTTCAGTGGGATTTTATAGCTTTTAAGCAATAGATATACTTCATATAATTATGTGTATAATTAATATATTTTATGAATATCAAAAAATCACCTCAAAAGATTTCACTTTTTAAGTTAAATGTTTATTAATTTAGTTTAAATTATAGTTATGATTTTGAGGTTAATTAAATTAGTTATTTTATAACTAATGTAATTATTTTATTTCGTTAAGATTAAGAAGCGCGTTAATTACTAGTAATTCGTCTTATTTAGTAATTAGCCGTGTTTACCAATTAGATCTAATTTCGGCTAAATCCTTAACTCTCATCGGCCATAATTGCACCTATGTGGCTATTTTCCTAAACCAATTTTATGTTTACCCTTGACCCATTTTAAGTGACAATTTTTGGACTAATATTTCTGCATTTCCAGCAAAACCCCAGGCCTAATTCCATTATTTCCTTTCCCACATAACCCAGCCCACCCATTTCTCCCCCCGACCCGGCCCATTCCAAAGCAAAGAAACCCAGACTCACCGCTTCCAACTCCGTCAGACGTTAACAACAGCTCAAGCGCAACAAAGCAGAGTCAATTAGCACAGAACGACAAACAATCCAAGCGGCAGGTACAATCCCCGAGCAGCGGCGACATTCACAAGGAAATAGAATCAGCTTCACGGAGATACACAGAAATCTTCATAGTGTGAGCAAGACGCTTGTCAGTACTATGCTGCGAAATTTTATCTTCTTCTCCAACGTCTTCCTCGCTGCAACAGTAGCAAAAAGCACCTGCCAGCCCATATTTTTCGTCCTTGCAATCCCGAGATGAAGACTTGTCGGCGTCCAAGGACGAGATGAAGACCCTAATCTCCGGATATAAATATCCTTTTTCTTTTCAGTATCAAGGGGGGAGAGTTTTTCTTTTTGTTGAATTTTTAGAGCAAAAATACATAGAGTTGTTTGAGCGAAAAACAGAAAAATACAAACCAAACACATTTGAAATAGAAGAGAGATTAGTGCGGTTATAGTGCGGTTTCCTCGCTCGTTCATAGGGGTCCTCGTAATCTCGTTTTAGTGGGGGAATCATCTTCGTGTCTAGCTCGTTTTGCTCAGTTCCCTGCTTCGGAAAAGGTAAAGTTCCTTTTCTAATTTGAACTTATTTTCTTGGTGCTTGGTTCGTAAACAGAAGTTGCTCTGTCTATTGCTTTTCTTCTCTATTCTCAAATATTTAGGACTTTGTGATTAATCACTGATGTGGAATGGAGCTCTGTTCATTTTTCTTTAGTTGAGTATGTTTTAGTTGTTTTGAAGCATTAGGCGTGTTGTTTTGATTATCGTTGTTTTGTTTGCAAATTCTAGTTGGAATTATGAGGTTAGTTAATACAGAGTTTGAACGTTGTCGCATCCATTATCCTTTAATGTAATAGTTTTCTTTTCTCCATTTCTTTTGTTATTCAAAATAAAAAGGGAAAATGCCCACATCTTAAAATTGAGTCGGCGCAAAAATCTGAGTTTTCTTGTCTTTCTCTGTTGGAGTTTGATCATTAAGATCATTCGATATATGACTTCATTTTGTGTTAATCCTTCATCGTGTGGTTCATTGAGTATCTTGCCTCCTTGCTAATTGCTCGCGGCGTCGCTATGTTTTATTTGTGTGTTCTGTCCGAAGAAAAAAAATGATTTAAGGAATTAATGTATTGAAGTACGAATAGTCATTTTTTGGTATTAACTCTTCTTGTGTTGTCCATTTTTCATTAAGGTTGCTAGTTGTGACTTAGTTTTTTTTTTTTTAGTCGTTAACTTGGTAAATATGACCTTCTTTTCTTCCTCCATTTTCAAGTGATGTTCTTGATGCTCAAAGACTTCCCCCATGGTTGTTTGTTGTTACTTACTATTGAGTTGATGATATTCTCGATGTGATATATATGTTCCTATTCGATTCCATGATTTGGCCGAGTCAAAGTTTTGTAGGTTTGCATCCAATGTTGGCGTTTTCTTGCTATTCTACTTGTATTTTGTTCGTTATTTCTTTTCTCGGACCGGCTGCTTGATAACATTGAGGCTATGCTATTTCATTTATATTGTGTTCAAGCATCAATCAAATTCTAGTTAGAAAATGCTTATGTTTGTTAGTTGAGTTGGTACAAAATCTGAATTTTTTGTTTTATTTTTCAGATTTGAACTTTTGTTAGAATTTAGTCATTAAGGTTATTTGGAGCATTATCTCGTTTGGTGATTAATCTTTCATTATGTGACCGGTCAATTTTTTAATTCCGAAGACAATTGCATGTGGCTTTATTCATTGTTTACTTTCTTAATAGTTCATTTAATAATGTCAATATGAGAGTATGCACAAAGCTAAAAATTGACAGAGGCTAAAGAAATGGAATTTGCTCATAATTTATACGCCATATGTGCCCACAATGTCTAGTTTACACCTTGGGTCTTTGTGTCTTTGTTTGAATGTCAAGTGTGATATAGTTTGATCTTTAAAAGGTTAGTAGTATTCATGAAAGGGTATCAAATTTCTTTTTTCTTTTTTATCCATTCTTCTTACTGTAGCCTGTAACGAATAATTGACCAAGTTTAGATTAGTCCTTAATATTTTATTATGGTTTTGTCGTGATAAATTATTAGTCATATTAATGGGCATTTTATTTTATAAAAAACATGTTGGAATTTTTCTGGATCCTGTCACTAATATGATCTTATTTGTCTTTTGTATGTAAAATCTGTCCGAGTTCACCAAGAACTCATCCTTTGCATTTTGAGAGAGCTGTAAAGGCCCTAATTTCTTTATCGAGTTAGCCAACCACTAAAATCGACGAACAGGTCCCAGAATCAAAGGAATATGCGACAGATCGGAAGATTGCAAAGATTAGGCCTTAATCTTTATAGAAAGATTGTATTTTGTTATTTATTGGGACTAAACCCATTTAGTCGTTATTATTATTTATGTTAGAAGCTTAGTACATGTGAAAGAATTGGGCCTAATGCCCAAAGATAAAAAATATATTTCTTTTATGTTAGTTTAGGACAGGTGCAGGTGACTCAAATGGACCAAAGGCCCAAAACGAAAATGGGACCAAATATTGGCCTAGGCGGACAGGAAAACCAGATTTAGGCCCAAGTCTTTTTCCCTCTTTGCTTTATTGTGTTTGTTTACTTGCCAATATCTGCCCCCTTAATCTTAGGATTTTAAAAAATTCAAAATCCCCAAAAGATACCCATTTTGAATTAATTACTTAACTAAGTTATTCGTCTTTTACTTGACTTAATAAATAAATAAGTTTACAAAATATTTCACTTAGGTAATATTTCAATATTTTTCTTTTTCTCCCTTAAAGTGGTCCTGACTAAAAAATTGTTCAATTCAAATTAAATCAAACGAATTTAGCCAAATAATTAATTGTCGGATAACTGCGTATTAGCGGGCATTTCAGATCCTTTCAAACCCTTCCCGAAATGCTAATATGAACCCCGAATCCTTCTGAATGTTTTTCATTAGATTTCTATTTTAATCTTTTGAAAAAGTAGTTTTCTTGATTTTTCTTAAAAATTAAGTGGCGACTCTTAAAATCAGTTTAAATATATATTTTTAAAATAAAACAGAATAACGACTCTGCTAGGGATTTCAATGGTTCTAAGCTTAAGATTAATTTATTTGGCTACGTGTTTTATTTATCGCATATATTGAATTGTGGAATTCATAGCACTCGATTCCGCCAAACGGCAAATAGATTGCATTAGGAAAAAATGCAGTTATGTGGCTTACCACGCCTATCCTTCAGAAAAAAACAAGTTGAATTCTTTGGAAGTGATAAATGAATAGTTGGCTTGTTGTTATCCAACGTCGTTTAATAGACTTCACCCCGTTGTTTGTCCGACTCGGGTAACCGTCATTTCTAAACCAATTCTTGTCAACCTAGAGTGGAGCGAAACCAAATCCAAATCTAAGCATTCGCCTAAGACGGCTTAATACCCAAGGAGTATTAAGTCTATTAGTAAAACCGCCAAAAATCATGTCTAAGGTTCACGACCTAACGACATATCATATTATTTTACATTTGAAAGATGTATGTGTGGAAACCTGATTGTTGCCTATTTGGGAGAGGGAATCTTAACCGTGCTTTATTTTGTAGGTATGAATCTATTTCCTAAATTCGACATGGTAGTGGAAGCCCCAGTTTTGCTCAAGATGTGGTATAATGACCTCACTACGGTTCACAAAAGGGCTCTCAATAAATATATAGGGGACCTAACAGAACTCATCAATATGGTCGTGTGGCCCGAGCTAATTGAAGTCCTCACAGGTTATTGGGACAACGAGAAAATGGTGTTCCAATTTGGAACCACGGAAATCACCCCGACAATTGAGGAAATTCGGGACGGAATAGACAAATCGATACAAGGCTTGAAGGAAGAGTGAGAAAACGGGAAAACATTCTAATCCCAAACAAGCCTACCCTCGAGGATATTGTAAACTGGCTCGGATTAAGAAAGGGTTGCGCCTACTGGGCCGAAGGTTCTAGCGTTTCTTTTATGGATCTCTATGTTAGGTTCGGGAATGCAGGCTTCTATGCGAATTACAACCACGAGTTCAGGGTCACTTTCAGAGAAAGGGACAGGATCAGACCTTTGGCATTTACTATCGCACTATTAGGCACCATGATTTTCCCACACGGCCTGAGCCTCAGTATCAACACCCGAGTGATAATGCTTGTGCACACTCTGTTCCACGGGCATCTAAACCAAGGGCAAGTGAAGTATTACCCTATCACACCTGTCATCCTTTCTGACATGTACCGTGCTCTAGGTAGGTGTAAGGAAGGACATCGTTACTTTCAAGGCAGTAATCTCCTCCTCCAATGGTGGATAATGAGTTACTTGGTGAAGAGACACCGAACTCAGGAACTCCATACCCTCTATGAGCATAATGCTCTTAAGAGTTTGAATGACATGTTGTTCTGGGAAGACTTAGAAAAAAAGAGAACCAGAGAAAAATGGGCTCAAATTTTCTCCGAGTTGAGAGAAGAAAATATTCAGTGGATGTTCGACCGTTTCATCTCGAAAGATGTCATAGTACGGGGAGACATATAACTTGTGCTTCCTCTACCAGGTATTCGGGGTATCCGCCCGTATGCACCCATCCGGGTCCTGAGGCAGTTCGGAAGAAGACAGACTACACCTCTAGACGCATACTACCGTGTCTATGTGTTCGACATCGGGGATGATAAAGTGCATGAGGCTTCAGAGATGCTGAAAGAATGGAAGAAAGTAGTGCGAATGAAAGAAGGTACCATCGCCGTGGACCGATTTAATGTTGGGTACCATGAAACCTACAAAGCTTGGTTGAAGGGCAATATACAAGGTATCTCCTTCTCAGTTCCGAACATTTACCGTAGTGTGGAGGACAAAGAGTCCAAAGCTTTGATAGAACTAAGAGAAGTAAGAAGATAAGCCCAGGAAATGCACGAGGAATTTCTCCGAAAGCAAGAGGAGGATAAGTACGCCCTCGAGAGCGTAACTCAAGAATTAGAAAGCTTGAGAAGCGATTTGGGAGAGCTCAACTTATGAATTGGAGATAAGAAAAGCGGAATGTGTCTCGAAGACTGGGAAGAGAAAGACCGCCGGAGCGAATGATACTTGCTAATGATTCAATATAGGCTTCAGCATTTCATGGCAATAAACAAGAGGAGAAGATCAGAGGCGGGGCCATCGGGAGCATCTTAGCGAATTTCTCCCTTGCGTGGGTTTTTCTATGTGTATTTATTGTTGTTTGCCCTTGCGTGGGCTTGCCTTTATTGTATCTTGGTACTTTTTTCAAATGACCCCTGCGTGGGCCTTTTCTTTTGTGTTTCCTGTTTATTCCCTACTTCCCCTGCTTATTTTCTCTTTTTCAAACATCATTTGATATGCGATATTTGCTTTGGGGTAACAAAATGGTTCAATTCTACACATACATCTTTCAAATACGCTTGGCCTACCCTTGGCACAAAAGGGCCCCCTAATTGTTTAGGACGCGCGATATGCTTGTGTGCTTTAAATTGTTATGTGATTTGTTGCTTTAAATGAGGACATTTTTAGCCCACTCCTTTTCAAAAAAATTCCAAAAATCCTTACAATACCAAATACAAGTCACTACCAAAATGTCCGACCAAAATTCCATGAGTCTTGAGTTTCTCAGCTAGAAATAAAATCCTACTACCAAATCCTAAAACATTACTCTATCATCTCAGGAAAGGTAAAATTGCTGCTAAGATGGAAAAAGGTAAGAATGTCAAGGTGAAGATGACTGAGGAGGATTTAAGGATGAAACTGCGTCGATTCAAACAAGAGATTCGAGAGATGGGAGGAAGAAGAATAGAAGTGGAACTAGCCACCACAGCTGCGCAAGCCAAAAGTGCAGCACTAGACGCGGAGTTAGCGGCTAAGATGGAAAGATATGCTATCATGAACGAGGAGATGGTTGCTATGCGGAAGGAACATGATGTCTGCAGCAAATATATAATCATGAGGCTTCAGAAAATATGCTGAAAAAGCTCTTTCTTCGGTCAAGAAGCCAATAGTGGCCCCGAAGACACTCACCTTGGAGCTACTGGAGAAGATAACGATGAGGAAATCATCTATATGCCTCCCTTCCTGGGACGTCTGAAAGTAGGAGACAAAAGGATCACCCTCCCAGATTATGAGCAGACATATAACGTGAGGGTAAGAGTCATGCCGTGTGCTCTCATTTACGAGCACCTTAAGGCTTCACACATGCTGAAGCCTCTCAAAGGAACCACTTTTGGGTTTGGGACTTGAACCTCTCAAAAGACATGTGCCTACCACCCGAACCAAAGAGGACACACTATAGAAGAATGTGTGGAGCTTAAGGCAGCAATCCGCAACCTGATCGACGTTGGGGAGATCCCGTATATGTGGGGAGAGAACACTGTCCTTACCTGTGACCAACCGGAGCCCAGTATGCCGGTCACTGAGCACACTTTATTCTATTGTCACTACTTCACACCTTTCAAGAAAACGTTGTTGGAGATCTACAGTCTGTTGGTTCAAAAATAGGTCTTGGCCTCTATCAGAAAGGATGACGAGGCTATCGATCCCGTTGGAATTGAAATATGGAAACCCTGCCCTTATCATGAAGCCACAGATAACAACATTGGAAGGTGCCTCGGGTTTCGCTATGACATGGAATCCCTCGTCAACATGGGAAAGATTTATGTTGAGTTTACCCCTCGTGATTAATGCAGCAGTCAGAAGAAGAATGGTTTGGATGGAGGCACATTTTATCTTTTAGGAGCTTTATTGTATGTTTTTTACTTTCTTTGTAATCTTCAAGAAATGAATGAATGAAAATCAGAATTTCCTTTAGTATTTGAACTACGTAGGGCCTGAATTCTCCTTAGGAGATACGTAGGCAGCCTTTCAAGGCTCGGCCCCTATCTTTTTAAAATTTTCTTTTGCCCTTTTCATTCTACAATGAAACATTGAATTTACATCAACAGATGCCGAGAGATACATCAAGAAGACCTTAGCTCAATGCAATTTAACTTTTCTGAGTCACTAGCCTCAAAATAAAACGAGCAAATTCCTGCTTGTTCAAAAAATTGATCCCCTTTACTCGTGGGTTAATGTGTCCTCAAACGAAGCAACTTTTATGTGTTTACATGCTTTCTATGTGATATTTTGTATTGTTTGCTCTGAATCAAAACTAACGGATTTGTCTTTGAGTTGTTTTCCTCTACAGGTAGTTAGAACTGATTTGTGTTGATAAGATGGCTGAACACCCCTATTTTACAAGATCAAAAGGGCCTACAGATTGCTTCCCAAGTCAAAGTTCTCGGAAGGGCAAGTCAACAATGGGTGATAACAATGAAGAGATTGGCCTTACCGATGTTGTCATGACTCAGCCTGTCATTGCTGAGCAGAACGAACTAATTATGCAGTTGATGCAATAGATCACTGAGATGCGGGTCGAAATGCAGAGGAGGCAAGATTTGCCCAATCCAATTTTTGCTTTCAATGCTCCAGCAGACGGAAGGCTTCCACTTCACTTTCCTCCTTCAAATGCAGAACAAAACTCACCCTCCAATCCTGCTCAGAATCCCTCAATCATCGACCTGACCTCCCAAAATCCCCATTATGCCTTTGCCTTTTACCAAACACAGCCTCCTCCTCAGAGCACCAACCCCCAAGCACCACTCCCTCCTCAAAATGCCAATCTTCAGGCTTGTTCGCCCCTTCAAAACCAAACTGTTAACCACCCACACACTTCCTTCCATCACCAAAATCAACATACCAACCCCCAGACTTTCCCTCAAAACTACCAAGCTACTCAAAATGCCCAAAGTCCCTCAATTGCTCTACCCCTACCTCAGAAAGCCACTTTCCAAATCCCAGTCCTCAATGAGCCTTACACCAATTGTTCTAAGCTCGACCACTATGAGGAAAATGAGAGAGAATGGAGGTCAAAGGAAGAGGTCGCCAAGCTAGACATGAAGGAAGATATCCAAAAGGCCATGAAAGAATTGCACTGCATTCCTAAAGTCACCGATTTGAGTTATGAAGACCTATGCATCCATCCGAATCTAGATCTCTTAGAAGGGTTTAAGGTACCAAAGTTCGACGTCTTCGGAGGAACAGGGAACCCCTTAGCACACTTGAGGGCCTACTGTGACCAGCTTGTGGGAGTTGAAAAAGATGAAACTTTATTAATGCGGCCTTTTAGCCGAAGTCTGAGTGGAGAGGCTCTGGAATGGTTTACGTCTCATGAAACAAGACAGTGGCCTAGTTGGAATGCGCTGGCTAAGGATTTTATCGAACGATTCGCGTACAATGTGGAGATCACTCCTGATCGCTATTCCTTGGAAAAAATGAAACATAAATCAAATGAAGGTTACAGAGAATTTGCATACATGTGGAGAAATGAGGCCCTCCTATGTCTGAGAAGGAAATTGTCGAAATATTTGTGCGGGTCCAAGAGCCCGAATATTATGATAGAATCATGTTGCTCGTTGGAGCAAAGTTTGTTAAGATAGTCAAAGTAGGTGAGACTATCGAAGATGGATTGAGAACCGGGAAGATTGCCCGCACTGCTACCTCGCCCGGATCCTTGGGGTTGTTGAAGAAGAAAATAGAAGATGTGTCTTCTATCTCTTACGAGGAGAAGAAGACCCCAAGGAAATCCTTGTCATACTAAGGTCGTTCTCGACCTTCACAGAGTTCGTACCCGGCTAGTTATGCACCAGATGATTACCAA
>JAJOOF010035482.1:0-10125 GCA_029582545.1 Solanum lignicaule | reverse complement strand
TTTCATTTTAGTTTCAGTTTTACTAGAGTTAGCTGGGGGCATGTCCCAGCATCTCTAGTCAGTTAGAGGCTTATTTCAGACATAGACAGTTTCAGCTTTAATTTTGAGTTTGATCTTTCAGTTGTTATTGAACTCATAGTCTTGTATATATTTAGACTTAGATCGGGTATTCCCCATCATTTGGTTTGTCTCATGTTTTAGCTTCCGCATAGCATCTCTTATTTCAGTTTATCTTAGTATGCTTATGATATGCCAACTCAGGGTTAGCTTGGGGTCATTTGTGATCCTAGGTCCCGTGTTTACGTCCAGTGGGTAGCCTCGGGGCTTGACAAACTTGGTATCAGAGCATTAAGCTTAAGAGTCCTAAGATGTCTGAAAAGCCTCATTGAGTAGAGTCAATATCATGGATTGAAGTGCGCCACACTTATGAGGGGGAGGCTACGAAGTGTTTTAGGAAAAACATCATTTTCTTGTTATTCTTATCGTGCGTGGGTGTGATATCCTTTCTAACTCGACATTATACATGTTAGATCATGCCTCTTCGTAGAGCTTACACAAGGAATGTGAATACCCGCAACGCTAACGCAGTTTCTCCATTCCCAGATCATGAGGTTTCGAATGCAAAGTTTTGTAGTGCTATTTAACTTTTGGCTCAGAGTGTAGCTAATTAGAACAATCAGTAGGTTCCAGTTCCTACTAATGGTAATGGTGGATCAGTGCTAGTTAGGGTCCGTGATTTTTTTAGGATGAATCGGCCTGAGATTCTTGAGTCGCAAGTTGGTGAAGACCCTCAGAACTTCATTGATGCGGTCAAGAAAATCTTTGGAGTGATGCAAGTGACTGGAAATGATAGGGTAGAGTTGGCGTCCTACCAGCTTAAGGATGTGGCTAACATATAGTTCACGCAATGGAAGGAAAATAGGGGTGAGAATGAATCTCCTATAACTTGGGAGTGCTTTACCAGAGCTTTTCTAGACAGGTTCTTTCCAAGAGAGTTGAGAGAAGCAAAAGCTCAGGAATTTATGAATTTGAGACAAGGTTCTATGTAAGTCCAAGAGTACGGACTTAAGTTCACCCAAATCTCTGGGTATGCTCCACACATGGTTGTTAATTCGAGGGTACAGATTAGTAAGTTCCTATTTGGGGTATCTGACTTAGTGAAGACAGAGTGCAAAAATGCTATGTTGTTGGAGGATATGAATATCTCTAGGCTCATGACTCATGCTCAGCAGGTTGAGATAGATAAGCTTACAGAATTAGCTAAGGACAACAAAAAGGCAAGAACAGGGAACTATGAGTCCTCTCAACAGAAATCGAGTGGTGGAAATCACTCGCAGTTTCAGAAAAGGTCCTCAGCTCCAGCACCTTCATCAGTTAATGCTCCATCCCCCAGGTTCCGGCAGGATCAGAAAGGCAGGGCATCAGGCTCTAAATCTCATGGGAATGTTTCAGGTTACAGGACCTACCCAACTTGTCCAAAGTGTGGTAAGAACCATCCGGGCGAGTGTCTTGCAGGCAAGGAAGGAAGTTTTGGTTATGGTCAGACTGGTCACATGTTGAGAGATTGCCCTTCTTCTAAGCAGGGGCAAGGAGGTAACAATAGTGGGGCTCAGTCTACAGCTTCCGCAGCACCAGCAGGTCGCCAGACTCAGTAGGGTACTTCAATTGGTACAGGTGGCAATCAGTGCCAGAACAGATTGTATGCTTTCCTAATGTGGTCACTAGTACGTTACGAGTCTTTCATTTAAATGCTTATGCCTTGTTAGATCCAGTGGCTACATTTCCTTTGTAACTCCCTATATAGCAGTGAACTTCGGTGTCAGTCCAGAAACTCTTTCAGAACCCTTATCAGTCTCTACTCCAGTTGGTGACCAGTTATAGATAGACAGGTATACAGAAATTTCCCTGTCATAGTCTCTCAGAAAGTCACCTTAGCAGATCTTGTAGAGTTAGAAATGATAGACTTTGATATCATTCTAGGCATGGATTGGTTACTTTCTTGTTATGCCTCAGTCTATTGTAGAACTAGGATTGTTCGTTTTTACTTTCCAAGCGAACCAGTCTTAGAATGGAAGGGTAGTAGCTTAGTGCCTGTGAGTCAATTCATCTCTTACCTTAAGGCTAAAAAGATGATTTTCAAGGGGTATATCTATCATCTAGTTCGGGTTAAGGATTCTAGCTCTAAAACCCCAACTCTTGAAATAGTTGCAGTAGTAAATTAGTTCCCAAAAGTATGTACAGAATATCTTCCCGGAGTTCCTCCCGAAAGGGAAATCAACTTTGAAATTGATCTCCTTCCAGATACCCAGCCTATTTCTATTCCACCTTACATAATAGCTCCAGCTGAGCTTAAGTAATTGAAAGAGCAGTTGAAAGACCTTCTAGATAAGGGCTTCATCAAACCTAGTATTTCCCATGGGGTGCGCCAGTGTTGTTCGTAAAAAATAAAGCTGATTCTTTCAGGATGTGCATTGACTATCCGCAGTTGAACAAAGTAACAATCAAGAATAAGTAACCTATCCCCAGAATTAATGACTTCTTCGACCAACTTCAGGGTGCTAGTCATTTCTCAAAAATTGACCAGATTCGATTACCATCAACTAAGAGTCGGAGATAGTGGCATCCCTAAAACAGCTTTCAGAACTCGGATGGTCATTATGAATTTGTAGTTATGTCTTTTGGAATAACAAATGCTCTTGCAGCTTTCATGGATTTGATGAACAGGGTGTTCAAGTAGTATTTGGACTTGTTCGTTATCGTCTTTATTGATGATATCCTCATTTACTCTAGGAATGAGGAAGAACATGCGACTCAATTGAGGGATGTCCTTCAAACTCTCAAAGAACGCTAGTTGTTTTCTAAGTTTAGCAAATGTGAGTTTTGGTTAAAATTAATTGCTTTCCTTGGGCATGTAGTATCTAGCGAAGGGATCCGAGTAGATTCTCAAAAAATAAAGGCAGTGAAACATTGGCCCAGACCCATCTCTCCTAAAGATATCAAAAGTTTTTTGGGGTTGGCTGGTTATTATAGAAGGTTCGTGAAAGGATTTTCATCTATAGCTTCTCCATTAACTAAGTTGACTCAGAAAAAGGTTAAGTTTCAGTGGTCAGATGAGTGTGAGAAGAGCTTTTCAAAACTGAAAACAAGGTTGACTACAACTCATGTTTTGACTCTACCAGAGTGTTCAGACGGTTATGTGATCTATTGTGACACATCCAGAGTCGGCTTAGGTTGTTTGTTGATGCATCGAGGTAAGGTTATAGCTTATGCTTCTAGACAGCTTAAGGTGCATGAGAAGAACTATTCGACTCATGACCTCGATCTTGCAGCCGTAGTATTCGCCTTAAAGATTTGGAGACATTACTTGTATGGTGTTCACATAGATGTGTTCACAAACCATAAAAGCCTCTAGTATGTGTTCACCCAGAAGGATTGAATCTTCTCCATATAAGATAGCTTGAATTCCTCAAGGACTATGATATGAATATGCTTTACCACCCTGGTAAGGCCAATATAGTAGTTGATGCTCTTAGCAGACTATCTATGGGTAGTGTAGCACATGTTGAGGAAGAAAGGAAGGAATTAGCAAAAGATGTTCACCGGCTTGCTCGCTTAGGAGTTTGCCTTATGAATATATCAGATGATGGTGTTACAGCTCAGAATGGGTCAGAATATTCATTGGTAGCGAAGATTAAGGGAATATAAGACAGTGATCCCATATTGCTTTAATTGAAGAGTGCAGGTCATCAACAGATAGTTGAGGTTTTCTCCCAGGGGGAGATGGAGTGCTTCGCTACCAGGGTCGTTTATGTGTTCCTAAGGTGGGTGAGTTAAGACAACACATCTTTATAGAAGCCCATAACTCTAGGTATTCTATTCATCTAGGTGCCACTAAGATGTACCGTGATCTGCGGGAAGTCTTTAGGTGAAATGTCATGCAAAGAAATATAGTAGATTTTGTGGCTAAGTGCCCAAATTGTCAGCAAGTGAAGGTAGAACATCAGAAACCAGGAGGTATGACACAAGAGATTAACATTCCTACATGGAAGTGGGAAGTGATCAACATGGACTTTATTACAGGTTTACCTCGTACCCGTAGACAACATGATTCCATTTGGGTAATAGTAGACAGGGTTACTATGTCCGCTCACTTTTTGGTTGTTAAGACTATAGATTCGGCAGAGGAATACGCCAAGCTTTACACTAATGAGATAGTCAGGCTGCATGGGATTCCTTTGTCTATCATCTCAGATAGAGGTCATCAGTTTACCTCTCATTTCTGGAAATCATTTAAGAAAGGTCTTGGTACCCAAGTTAATCTCAGCACAACATTTCATCCACAGACGAATGGTCAGGCAGAGCGTACCATTAAGACCTTAGAGGACATGTTGATAGCTTGTGTGATCGACTTCAAGGGTAGTTGGGATGATCACCTTCCTCCTATAGAGTTCGCCTACAATAATAGCTATCATTTCAGTATTCAGATGGCCCCTTATGAGGCATTGTATGGGCATAGATGTAGATCTCCAGTCGATTGGTTTGAAGTAGGTGAAGCAGCCTTGATAGGGTGATTTTTAGTTCATGATGCTATGGAAAAAGTTCAGCTCATCAGAGATAGACTTAAGACAGCTCAGAGTCGTCAAAAGTCCTATGCAGATGTGAGGAAAAGGGACTTAGAGTTTGAGATTGATGATTGGGTTTTCCTAAAAGTGTCACCTATGAAGGGGATAATGAGGTTTGGCAAGAAAGAGAAGCTCGGTCCCAGATATGTAGGTCCTTACAGGATCTTGAAAAGGATTGGTAAAGTGGCTTATGAGTAAGAGTTGCCAGTAGAACTAGCAGCAGTCCATCCAGTCTTTCATATTTCCTTGTTGAAGAAGTGTTTGGGTGATCCATCATCCATAGTGCCTTTAGAGAGTGTGGATGCGAAGGATAGTCTCACTTATAAAGAAGTGTCTGTTGAAATTCTTCATCGTCAGGTTCGAAGGTTGAGAAACAAAGAAATCGCTTCAGTTAAAGTTTTATGGAGGAGTCAGTCAGTTGAGGGAGCTAATTGGGAAGCAGAAGCAGCCATAAAAGCCAAGTATCCTCATCTCTTTCCTTCCGATTCCATTCCAGCTTGAGGTAATAGTTCCTCTCCAGTATTTCTGTTTACTCTTGTGTAAATTCAGTTTTAGTATTGTGTTCTTTCAGTTAGTCTTGCATTTTCAGCGTATTTGCATGATCTTAGAACTCAGTTCAGTCAGATTTCAGTTTCCAATACTTAGTGGTAGGGTTTGCAGCTCTTTCCCTCCATACTTAGATAGTTTAGACTTCATTCGAGGACGAATGTTCCCAAGGGGGAGATAATGTAACACCCTGTATGCTAGAACAACCAAAAATGCAGATATTTAAAAGTTGCAGGTGCCACCTATGGACCGTAGGGAGACCCACGGACCGTAGGTGGGGTCCGTGGTTGGCCACCTGCAACCTCTTCCCAGGACCCCAGAAAAATTTTGCTAAGTATGAACCTACGCCAGGACCTACGGACCGTAGGTCAGACCATGGTCTATGGTCCAGGATGTGGTTCAGACCCCTCAGGATCCAGCCCCAGATGCCAAATGATGGCTGACCAGGAGAGACCGTATGTCAATCGACGGTCCATCAGTCAGGCCCGTTGGTGACCCCGACAATTTTTAAGTCAGGGGTCGTTTGGTTTTTCCCTATGTGTTGGTCACCTAAAGAACGTCATTTAACACCTAAACTACATAGTTTTGGTTAGTTTAAGCCTAGTAACTAAATCAGAATCTACCCTAAGCGATTCATTCACCAAAATTTAGCAAACTTAGAGCAAAAGAGGAGAAAGAGTCGACCAAACCCCTCTCCAAGAACGGAGCAGGTTTTCATCAGTTCCATCCCTGAAATCGAAAGATTTCTCCGTGAAATTTGTCACCAGGTATGTGGGATTTCACTAGTGGGTTCCTTTCACCCATTATGTCCCTAGAATTCAGTCAGAATCTTGATTCCTTGTATATTGCTAAAACCTAGGGTTTCTAGAACTTCATATAATTGTTGTGATTTAGATGGTAGAGTAATATGAATCATATTATTATGTTTTTCGTAGCCATGTTGCTTAATCCTTACATAAACTCAAAACCCTGGTTGTGTAGATTCGTTTAGTTCATGAATTACACAAGCTAGGATAGTTAAACAGATATATATGCCTTAGTTTTCAAATATTTCATTATCAGTATTAAATGTTGAATTTTCAGTTAGCATGTCAGAATATCGAGCTATCCAGTATATTTCAGTTATGTTATATTGTACATATTTACAGTTGGGAGTAGGCTTAACACCGAGTTGGACTAGGGTCAGTCACCTTCATAGTCCCATAACTACCTGCCCCCGTAGGTTGTAAGTCCGCTCTGTGGGCATCATATTTAGTGATCACACCAGTCATGCCTCTATACCCTTGGCAAGGTATATTGGGTCCTCTCGATGAGGCGTATACATCAGACTCCACGTTTATCTCACATGGTTTTATGTCGGTTAATAGTAGCTCCATAGTCAGATTCTAGTGCATTGACCAATTACCAGTTATATTTCAGTATTGAGTTTCAGCATTTTATGTACTTGGTCATTGCATTCAGTTTAGTTCATATTCAGTATGTTCAGTATATTTATCATGTTCATCTTACATCATTGCTTAGTAAGCTTTGTTCATTAATGTATATTTGTTCAGCTTTATCCTATCCTGCATGCTCAGTACCTTCCAAGTACTGACGCATATTCTGCGCTACATCTTTTCGTGATGTAGGTTCAGGTCCTCAGCATCCAGATCACGCGTAGATCGGTTCTCGCTCCCTTTCAGCAACTTCAGTGGTGAGTCCTCATTCTTCAAGGACGACATACATGTTTTCTATTTTACTCATTCATTTTAGTTTCAGTTTTACTAGAGTTAGATGGGGAAATGTCCCAATATCTCTAGTCAGTTAGAGGCTTATTTCAGACATAGACAGTTTCAGCTTTAGTTTTGAGTTTGATCTTTCAGTTGTTATTGAACTCATAGTCTTTTATATATTCAGACTTAGATTGGGTATTCCCCATCATTTGGTTTGTCTCATGTTTTAGCTTCTACACAACATCTCTTATTTCAGTTTATCTTAGTATGCTTATGATAAGCCAGCTCAGGGTTAGCTTGGGGTCACTCGTGATCCTAGGTCTCGTGTTTACGTCCAGGGGGTAGCCTCGGGGAGTGGCAAATCTAGAGAGTTGAATCTTCAAATTCCAAGCTTGTGCATGATCTTCTTGAAAGTTATAGTTGGTAGAGACTTGGTGAATAAACCAGTGATATTATTACTTGGACAAATCTGTTGCACGTCGATATCACCATTGTTGAGAGCTTATGTGTGTAGAAAAATTTTGGCCAAATGTGCCTCGTTCTATATCCCTTTATGAATGATCACTTCAGGATCAAATAATTATTTAACTTCATTACGTCAACTTCTTTTAGCAAACAATCTATTGCCTTTTGAAAACTCTCCAGGAGTTTAATTCAAGTTATTAACTTACATAACTATACAAAGGATTCTTGATTGATTTAACCTATATGAATATTATACCAAGTTTTTCAAAAATTTGCATATGCTTCATGCATTTTGAATCCATCGTATATTTTCATATCAATTTTGTCAAGTGACAACATTCAGTATTAAATGTATGACATCTTCTAGTGTCTAGACTGCAGGTCAAATAAGCTTTAGGCTAACCAAGATGCATCATTCCACTTTTCACTTGATAATTATTTCTACACCATCATGCTTTAATAGATGAAGAATCCATATCCTCATAATCTTTTAGAATATTGCACTATATTGTATCAAAGATATCATCAGCGGGATATCACTTTGTAACAATTCACAATACGACATAACTTATTGGAATTTGATCACTTCATTATTTTTAGATATGTACTTCTCTCATGAGGTTTCATGAAGTGTTATGTCCTAGGCTCCTTAAGAGCACATTGCCTCCTTATTATGATCATTTTTGCTTCTCCCCATTTTTTAAAGATTTTTTATTTAGAACCGATTAGTCTATCATGCTTTATGCATGTCGTAAAATCTATCCTTTAGGGATATTCAATAGGAGCATTTACAACTCTTGTGTTGCTTCTTATCTCTCCCTTATGTTAGATAAACTAACATATACCTTAATCTATTTTGGAGAAACCATCTTTGTATATCATGGTATATTCATTAATCATATACTACACATCAAAATTATCAAATGAAAAATATATGGTCCCTGACCATAAATCAATTTAGACAAAAATTGATCATAATTTATTGATATGTTTCATACAATTACTTTAGTATGTAATACATTATATTTCAGACCATGGAACTTTGTTCTCATAAACAATGATTAACTATTTATCCGAGACATTTAATGTCACATCTACTTGGATATTTATCAATATTATCAAGATGAATTCTCTTGATTACATGTTCTAAAAGTAATGTTTTTAACTCAATTATCTTGCACAAACAGTTTTGTGAATGTCAAACTGCAGGTTGACAATAAACAATGTAATTTTCTTATAGATGCATCTATTTATCATATCACATGTGATGACAGGTGAACGGGCCCATATTCATCTTTTATACTTTCAGAATTTAGGGATTTAGTCCCAACATTAATTGATCCAATCAACTTATCATGAGACCAAACAACAAACAAAATTATTGAAGAATTTTCTAGGTCTTTGATATATGTTGAATATTTAATATTCACATCTCTTGAATGGCAAAATTCTTTCATGCCAACTAATAGAATTATTTGTACTAGTAAACTACAAGTTTACCATGGCATGTACCTTTTGCTTTAGTAATGTAACAGCTCTGAATCAAGAAGGCTAAAAAAGGGGCCAAGCATGCAAGTCACCAGCCCAAAACTGGGCCATAGGACCCTCCACGGAGCCCTTGATAGACAGTGAAGGGGACAACGACCCCTTATGGGGCTCGTGAAGACTTGCTAGAATTGCCAAAGCTAGTGTCCCTCCCACGGAGGCCTAGACAGGCCGTGGTAGGGGACGTCAAGTGGCCTACCAGGAAGGGGTCCCTCCCCTTGCCACTAGTAAAGGACCACGATGGCCATAATGGCCCTTGGAACCCTTGACGGGCCTTAAAGGCCATCGTGAGGTAGGGTCCATCAGTTTTTAAGTCAGGGACTTCTGGGTCTTTCCCAAATTGTTTTAATTCAATACCATGTCATTTTACCCTTGATCCAAAGCCCTATATAAAGGTTTTTACCCCCACCCCAAACCACCCAATTAAATTCATTCTTTGAATTTCCCAAAAGGAGAACAAGTTCATCTTCTCCAATATTTCTCTCTCTAGAAGTTTAAAGAAGAAGACTAGGGTTTTCAAGCCAAGTCCCCAATTACACCATTAAATCCAAACTTTTGGCATTAAGGTATGATAATCTTCATCTATGGATCCCTTTCCTCCATAGAGTTCCTAAATTCTCCAATTTACAAGTTAGAAATCTCCAATTGAAGTTAGACTTTTCTTCTGTGTCATGGGTTCCTTTCAATGTTGATTGATTTGATTGTCTTATGATCTATTATGCATGAATTGAGATAATACCATGATTCAAAGATGAATCCCCATGAACCCATGTTTAACCCATGCTTTCTAGATTTTAGTGATTTGAAGTGGGTTTTGAACTATGAAAGGTGAATATGAAAATAGGCATGTTCTCATGAAATATGATGCAAGTTGCTTTGAGAGTAAAGCATAAATGTTGATTGTAATTGATAATTGTTGTGAAATTATTTCTCACATACTTACTTAATACATGAATGTCAAAGGTTTTCTCACATAAAGGATTCTAAGATTCAAAGGTCTTCTCACCTAAAAAGGATCAAAGTAAGGAGTTATTCTAATTATGAGGCAAGCTGAGATTACCCATTTAGGAGACATTCAAGCACATAAGGGAACTTTCACATAATAGTCGTTAGACTTAGGGAACTCACTTTAGTATCTTCTAGGCCTACTCGTGCCATGTATAGGTAGCATCCCATACTACTACCTACACTTTGTAGAACCTATCCAATACTAGAGTGCACATCCCATATGATGG
>JAJOOF010035481.1:0-11645 GCA_029582545.1 Solanum lignicaule | reverse complement strand
TATTTTCTCAATTAAATATAAAAAATACCGACCTCATGAGGTCGGTATTTTTATTGTAATTCATTTTTTCCGGGAAAAATTCCGACCTCCGGAGGTCGAAATTTGGTTTTCCCGCTTTATTTTGCATAAAAACCGACTACTTGTAAATACCGACCTCCGGAGGTCGGAAATTACCGACCTCCATTTGAGGTCGGAAATTTTTAGGTCGGTATTCACTTTTTTTTTAGTAGTGCATTTGCTATACTGGATAGTTTCGATTAAGGATGAAGAAACTAATAGTTGTAAATCAAATTCTTGTTATGCATGGAAATTGCATTTTAATTATCTGGAGTCGATAAATTTAGGATAAAGCAATAGTTGGACAAAATATCTAGGAGTCAAACGCCTAAATGTAGTAATTTATACTTGATTTACTAGGGTCACTAGAAAAATCTATTGATTCGGAATTTTTTTAATCCACTTGAACTAAGCTTTAGGAACTTAATTGACTAATTAATTATATTATATCTAAACAACTTTTTTAATCTCAAGGGATTCTTTTCTATCTATGAAGAAAGGATTCTTCTCCATTTTCGAAATATGAATAATAGACCTTCACTAGTTTTCTCCACTAGTTTTCTCTTCACCATAAATAGGTTCACATTACTCATTTAATTCACATTTGGAATGGAGTAACCACACAAAGAAACTCAACTCAATTGGTGTTTTTTTTCTTTTTTCTTTCAAAAAAAGTAGATGGAAGCAGTTACACATGAGACAACTAGTAATTGGATGATATTTCACGAGTACCGTGTATTCTTAGCATTGTTTTCTATTCTATGGACTACTTATACAACTATTTGGATTCGGTTGTGTTGTTTTAAACCAGTTTTTCCGGTACAATAATATTAGGAAAAATGTATTAACAATTGGTGATACATATATTCAATTATACTTTGATCGTGAATCCACACAAAAGTTTCACAATTTTGAAAATACAATTTATATATTTAAAAATTACACAAAATTATATATTTAAAAATTAAGCAAAAAGTACTATAAATCACAATAATTAACAACTTAAATCTTGAAGAGACATATAAGGAAATTCTACTCAAAGAAATTTTGTTTGACTTTTGAAATTTCAGCTGTGCTACTCTTTAAAATAAACGCCTTCTTACAATAATCAGATTAAAAGCTTGTTTAAAATGATTTACCTTTTGGCTTATTTTTTATCATTTTAATTTAAAATCAAGTACTTATAAATACTTTTTTTTAATTTACATAAATACTTAAAAAATAAAACTCCATAAAATGGATTAATTTTTCTAGAAAGTCTTACTTTTGTTTTTTTTTTTAACTTTATTTCCTCACAGCTATCAGCATCACCTGTCTACTACCCCTTTCAAAAAACCAATAAATACTGTGCTCTAACCAAAACTAATCAAAACCAAACACCCAAGCTATTCTTCTCTATCATTCTTTTCCTCTCTAAGAGAAAAAAATGGTATCGCCAAAAAAACGTTCTGGCTTTAGACCACCCACCAGAAAAAAGAGGAAAAAGAAGTCATCATCATCGTCCGATGATAAACCTCCTTCGCGATGTCTAAAGGTTCACCCAGATTAATTTTTCACTTCATTTTTTCTTAGTGTTTGCTGAGTCAGTTGATTTTTTTTCTTGTGGATTGATATCAAATAATTTTTTTAGGTAAATGATAACAATGTGGGTTCATCTGGAAAATCGGTGCCGATCTTGGAGCATTCGAATGAGTTATGCTCGACTGATCAATCGAAACTCTGTGGCAACTGCTCGGCTGATGAAAAAGTTGACGATGCGTTTTCCCGAAAAGTTGGCGACGTAGCTGTTAGAAAAGCTGTCACAGAAGGCAAGCGTTTTTTTTCATTACTAGCTCAATCCATTTTAACGTATCCCGTTCCCGTATATAAGTGTCTGTTTGGATTTTGATTGTATTTTAGTGCCTTTTGATTGATTTTTGTAACTTAAACATAAAATTAAGTGTATATGATTTTAAATTTTTAAAAAAATATTTAAAAATTATTTTAACTTAAAAGTACTTAAAATAATCCAAATTCAAACAGGCTCTAACTTATAAGCCAAACATCATAAGTTAAAATTTATAAGGATTTTTGACTTGTTTTTATCATTTTAGTTTAAAATGAAGTGCTTATAACTATTTTTTGAATTTATTCAAACACTTCAAAAGTACTTAAAATCTATTTTAACTATATTTTTAAGTCTATTTTTAATATAATAGGAAAAAATTAGGAAATAAGTGATAAATTAGCGTGAAATAAGAAAAAATGTAGAGAATACGTGTAGTTTATTTATCTTTTTTAATTTTCTTGAGAAGTTCACTGTTTCTCTATCTTTGATGATATTGAATGCACGTGTCATTCAGGTGCTGAAATGAAGAAGCCTTGGTGCCAACTTTTATCTGAGTTTCCGCAGGTTTTCTATTAGTAGTATTTATTTTTTTAAACTATTTCTTTTTGTTTCTGTCCGGGTGTCCCTTTTTGGATTAGATCCTTATTAATTCAGATTCGCACTGTTTAGGGCCCCATTAAGTGGAAAGTATATCAAAGATTTTTTCATACTCAAGACTCAAACACAAACTCGAGATCTCTGGTTAAAACAAAAACAACGACATCCACTGCAACACTGGTTCTTTATCTATTTTTGCTGTTGAATTTTTTTGATATAATGTGAATACACTGCAGAACTTTTGTTTGATATCTAATAGAATGTGAATACATTGCAGAATGCAACAGTGGAGATTTCTGGGGAACGTTTCATGGCTGGTGCGGGCAAAGACCTTCCCGAACATGCAATGATTTGTGTGATAAATCGTGAAGAGGTAGTGCTCTAATTTGGATTAGCTTGACTTTCCTCACTATTTAATGTTGCTTTAACGATTTGGAAAACCACCCGAGAATCGAGTTTGGTGTAATTACATTGTTTGACATGTTTGTTTAATAGGAGGAAGTCAAATTGGGTGTAATTACACAGTTTGATGTGTTTGTTTGACAGTAGGAAATTGAGTGTAATTGGAAGGGATAATTATGTAATTTCAAGGTCATTTTTTAACTTTTTTATTTAATTTTAATTTCTTTTTAATTTCTATTTTTAATTTTGTTTAGATTGTTTTTTAATTTTAAAAAAAATATATTTTCATTTTATATTATTTTTCTTTCATTTCCAAACATTTACTCTTGGGATTTAATGTAATTGTTGTATTTTTTTCTTTTCATTTTCCTCATTAAACATAATTACATTATTATTCTAAGTTTTTAATTAAAGTAGAATTTTATATTGCATAATTGCGTTATTATCTCATAATTTTTGTATGTTACATTTTCGTTTCCAATCTATTTGCTCTAGTAGTATTGACTTGTTATTTCATATTGCATGCCATTCATCTTTTAGTTAGAATTAATAGATTTTCCTTTTGTTGAACATTTGAATAATTTTATTGCATTATATTTATAATATTAAATTTTTTGTCAAATATATATGGAGTCCATGATGTTCTTATAAAATGTGTACTTTTAGCTTTTATAATTAATTAAATTAAACAATTATTGATTATGGAAATATATGTCAATTATTTTTTACAATATTAGTTACAGATATATGTTTATTAATTAATATATTTTCTAGAAATATTATACCTTAAACACCTAATTTAATATCATTTATAAAGACATGTTTGTTTAATATTATTTTTTATTTTAAAATTTTAATCTAACTGTGTAATTGCACTTGTGCAACCAAATAGTATGCTTGTAATTACATTGACAAACAACATGTTGTAATTACTATACTGTGTAATTAGTAGGGTGTATAATTACTACCTAGTGACGACACCATTTCTAACTATCACGTGGCTTTCCAAATAGGCCCTTAAAGTCTCTCTGCCATAATTCAAAGAAATCACCATCTACTAGTGAATATTTAGTTTGAAGATTCTTTTGGACAATGCATTGTTTCCAATTTATTTGGTCCGATAGATCTGTAGGATCTTCAAAATTTCTCTTTGTGCATTGCAATATTCCCTGGAACCTCTTCAGGCATTATGAGCAAACTACTTTTGGGCTAAGTTGCGCGGACTCTTTACTTTCGATGCCGCACCCGTGTCGGATTCTTCAAAAATACACTACTTTTGGCGAATCTGGCATGCACCCCTTGACATTATTGAAGAGTCCGAGCAACATAGCTTTTTGGCGCTCTTCCTTAGAGGTTACCATAGCAATTTGAATCTGAACATGTAGCACATGGAAGGACCACATTAGTTGGCATTTATTTGATTGTTATCTGAGATGAATTTTACATTGTATATACAGTATGATTAATCATTGTTTGTGGAAATGATCAGTACCAAAACTCGGTGGCTTTGATTGAGAGGAAGGGAAGCAGAGAACCCGTGCGGTTCGATGGAAATGCCCTTGGGTGGAATACTAGTGGCCTTCTCAATTCAGGCGATCAGATCGTCTTTGGTCAATTGGGAAAATATGCTTATGTATCCTTCCCATATGGTGTTGGCTTAGGTGGTCTCTGTAATGATTCTCATGGATACTTCTGCAAAGGTACTTTTGGAAAGCCATTTAACTATTTTCCTTTAGTTTATTAAGTTAAATACATTCTTAAGTACGCAGTCTTAGTTTTACTTTCAATTCCTGTTATTATTTCTTCCTCTCAGTCAGTGACCTGTGCTTAGACGCCCCGGCTGTGGATGCTCCGGACAAGTTACTTGCGAACACATTGTTTGAGGTGTGAATTCTTTCTATGAATATGAACAGTGCTATGTGGAATTTCTGTTCCTTCCTTGTTTGGGTTAAACTTTTCTCTTTACATTTCATTCTACTTTTTCAGGTTGTTTTCAATGAGAGCCAAAAGTCGCCATTCATTTTGTTCGTGAAAGATGCTGACAAAGTAATGGCAGGAAATTCAGAATTATATTCAACATTTAAAAGTCGGCTTGAGAAGCTTCCTGATAATGTAGTTACTATTGGTTCACACGCTTATACAGATAATCATAAGGAGAAGGTACTATTTGAGATCATAGTGCCCACGAATAGATGCATGAGATTATATCTTTTCCTGTTTTATAATGTGTATACAGTGTATTAAGAGGCATGTTATGAAAATTTATTATGGATTAAATTTCTTGGCTATAGTAGTTATTGGTGCCAAAACATTGTTAGATTGAGGCTTGATCAAGAGAATGAGAGGTGACTCCTATTACAACAAAAAGTTTAAAAGATCATCTTCGAAGCACAAAAGAGATAGTAGTCTTGCTATATATATAAATTCATGCGCGCAGATGCAGCATACACACACAGCACACTCTCTTTCTTTTGTATATACATATAGTTTCATTCATAAGCATGGCCACAACGGCCGTATACAAGAGATGTACCTAAAAGTAGAGAATTTACAAAACAATATGATTCTCTACAAACTCCCATCCAATCATATATACAACAAGAAACTTTTTGAGTGCACCAAAAGAAAGTAAGAGAACAAACCCTACTACACCTTCAAAAGCTCTCTTGTTTCTCTCTCTCCAAACGACCCACATTAGCGCTAGTGGAACCATATTCCGATCCCTTCGTCTTCTCCTTCTCATGCCCTTCCAATTGAACATCAACTCTCTTATAGTGTTTGACATTGTCTAAGAAGTGCCAAACCACCCAAACATATCCCATCATAACATCATAGTCAATCACAAATCCTACTTTTTGGAAAATTTAGGATTTGAAATCATGATCTCAAATCGCATGTCAAAGACATCCCAAATTGCATGTCCAAACACGTACTAAATTTCTAATGTTGAATTGAAGTCAAACTCGGTATTAACGACAGTAGAAAGGAAAAAAACTGAGAAAATAATTTATGAAATCGAACATTTGTGCAACATTCTTTCATAATCATAAATGAGGTCTCTTTTTCGACAATCCTTCCCTCATTAGTCAAGTTTTGTGGTTGAGTTAGGCCTAAGATGATGTAACATGGTATCAAAGTCGGGCATATTCCAATCATTATTTATCGATGTTAGGTCCCCATTTATATTGTCCATGCTCGAGATGCACAGTCATGGGGGCTGGGAGTGGAGTCCTACATCTTTTATATATATATATATATATATATAATACTGACTCTGTTTCAATTTGTTTGTCTAGTTTTGTTTTGATACGGAGTTTAAGGAAGTAAAAAAAAAAAAACTTTTGAATTAAAGATATGTAGAATTTAACAAAATGCCTTTAATCTTGTATTCTTAAACATGCATGTGAAAAGTAAGAATTAAAAAGTTGTCAAAAAGGGAAAGATGCATTATCTTGAAACGGACTAAAAAGGAAAATGAGATGAATAAATTGAAAGGAGGCATAATAATTTTTCTATAAATAGATTCAAGTACTATGTTTCTTAAAATGCCCAAATGCAACAAAAGATAGGGAAAAGATCATGTAACTGTGATTTCTATGGTAAATAATTAGTACTCTATCTTGAATACCATATTGAATGATCAAATAATATTTGATTGTTCTGGTTGCTTATGGTATTTGTGCCCATAATAGTTAACCCAACCATATAAATATGGACCGACAATACGTAGCAAGCAAAAAGAGTATTTGGTTAATCATTTACGAATAATCAAGCAAAAAGAGTATTTGGTTATGGAACCCTCCGGAGTGGACCAATGGTTTGGGCTTGGAACTTCCATGTTGGAGTTCTCAAGTTCGAAATCCCTTGCTAGTGAAAGCAAGAGGTTTTCCTTCTGGGTCGAGCTCGTCGCACCAGGCTTGCCTAGTGCGGGTATTCTTTTTGGCTTTTGACAGGTTAAATAGGACATGACATACTTTCAGCTAACTAAGCATATGGACTTAGATAACAGGTTATGGAGGACTCGAATTAGGATAAAAGGTTAGTTAGGTAGTTGAATGTTATTTCACCTATTCTTCCAAATCAGTAATCAGAATACTACTTTGTAATTTCTTATTACTTGATTTTCTGTTACTATTTGACGTTTCCTAGACTTCGATTATCGTCTTATTTGATTGTAGTTATAATTACATTTTAAGAATCTACAAGTTCTTGCTTGCTTTTTCTTTCTTCTATATATGTTGTAGTGGTAGTAGTAGTAGTGATCTATTTGGGTTTTTTTTGGCAGCATCATATTCCTGCTAATGTGGCTATGGATTGGCGGATCTACCTTGTGCATAATGGGTGCTTAAGCACCCACTGCCTTTTGTGACAAATAGTAATATTTATGTATAAAAAATTAGTATTTCATTGAAATGTATTAATTGAGCACCCATTTTAAATAGTAATTTTTGAGCTAAAAACGTTGAGCACCCATAATATAAAATTTTTGGATCCGCCATGGAAGAATTATCAATTTGGGATTGTGGAAAACTGAAGCTACTTTTTATTTTAATAGATTTACATAGCCTCTTGATCTTTGATTTGTGTGCTTAGTTAACAGTATTATGAGATTATCTTATGAATTTTTATTTTCCTGTGTGTTTTGAAGGTCAAGAAAATTATAGCAGGTTATTTGGCTGGTTGTAGAGTTCAAACAGGTATTTTCACCACAATTAACTTACTTAGTTGCTTTATTTGGTTAACTTTCTGAACATAAGGTAGAAAACAAAGACTTGCTACCATGAAATTTGATTTAAATTCCTGGCTTCTAAAGGCCATGTGCAAGAACTTTCCAATGCCATATGCAGATTATATTTTCTACTACATTACGGAAGCCTTGGCATAACATGTAAAGTTATTGCTATGTGATTAGAAGGTCAAAAGTTTGAGCCGTAAAAACAGGATAAAGTTGCATACAATAGACTCTTATGATCCAACCCTTCCCCGTACAAGCTGCCTGCATTATTATTCTCTCTATGATATTTGCTTTTTCTTTGTTATTTTTGAATGACACTTAGTTAAATCCACAGGAAAATGCTGCTGGTGATCTCTTCTCTTTTCATTCAATTTTTTGGACACGAAGGGCTATCATCTAAGCAGAGAAATAAATACACAGGAAGAAAGACACAAAGGAAGATGGGAGTTAACACAGAGCTCTTTTCTCTCAAATAGCCTAATCTTACTTTTACGTGCATGTATTTTTCATTAGTTGTATACTAAAATTCTTTCAATATAGCTTCATTTTCCTCCATCTTTGCTCCTTTACATTCATTTCACGTATCTATAATCATTACATCAGCTATTACCGTTGGGCCCGTGCTGGCACGGGCACCACCTATCTAGTATATATAATAAATGTTGAACTCCATCAGTAAAAATCTTGATTCCGTCAATATGATTTGATAGTTAAATCACAAATTCATAAGTTAATTTTGCTATTTAATTACGTGGAGAAGGGCAGAGTAGCAAATCCATCATTCTCTAGCTTTGTCTATAGTTGGCCTAAAAGATAAGTTTTGGATGAATTTCTCAATATCATTAAAAGAACAGATAATTAATTAGGAATCATGGCATTTAACTTATACTAATTGTTGAGTGATGGATAAGGTTTGAATGGCGTTTTAGTGGTAAGTCTAAACATTGAAAATGGTGGTTCATATATTTCTTGCATTCATTCACAGTTAAAAATAACCGATTTGATTTTGCAATTTTTTTACAAAATTATTTTTTACTTTATCTTCATTTTTCTACTATAAAAAATATTTAAAAGATCATTTCTTCCATCGGTAAATAATCATTTATTTGTTTGAGCTGAGGGTGTTTTGGAAATAAACTCTCCGAACACTTTTTTAACCTCATTTTATCAACATAGATTGTGGTACATTGGTGGGATTGTTTTATCCTGAACTAAGGATTTTTTTGTCCGAACTCTGGATATAAAGAAAATCTTGTTAGGAGTGCCATGAGTTCTAGATATGGACAAAATCTTGTTGGAAGTGTCACCTACAAATGAACCTACTATGCATTTATCAGATTTAGTCGGAGCTTCAATACGAAGATTCAAAAAAATATTTTCTTTAAAAATGATTGTATATTGAACTTTCCTTTCTCTTTCTCTATTAAGAAAACATAAAAGATCGTAAAGTCAAAGGGTCATGACAAGTGTGAGGGGTAGTTTAGGCATTTCATCTAGCGTCACTCGGCTTTGACGGACCAATCGCCATCCTTTTCTACGTGTTGAGAAACAACTTCCCTCAGCGATATTTCATTTGTACCGATCCAAAGAGCTCATTTCAATTTCACCCCAATTCAGATCGAGATCCAGAGGAAAAAACCCTAATTTTGTTTTCAGATCCAAAATGGACGCTCTCGATACTGTTTTCGATCCTCTTAGAGATTTCGCCAAAGACAGCGTTAGGCTCGTCAAAAGGTGCCACAAGCCTGATCGCAAAGGTACATCATATATATACTCTTGTTGTTTTTGTGGATGTAGTTTTCGTATTTATCTATATGGAGATCTATGGTTTATGTATCATTTAAATTTGATTGTTTGTGGTACAGAATTTACCAAGGTTGCAACCCGTACGGCGATCGGTTTTGTTGTGATGGGATTTGTTGGATTTTTCGTCAAGTTGATATTCATTCCAATCAACAACATCATCGTTGGTGCTTCTTAAGTGGTAATTTTTCTGCTTAACCTCTTGCTAGTGCGACTCGGTATTTTAAATCATGATGAAAGTTCGTTGATTTCTAGTTGTTTATATATGATGATTGGTTGTTAGACATCGTTTTTTTGTGGGATCTCGAGACTTGCTTGGTTAGTTGCTGGTTCTATGTTGTATTATAGCCTGGATAATCTTACACTGTTAGCATGTAGAAGGCTCTTATTTGGTATACGATATACGTGCAGGTAAATTGAAACATATTTACAAATTGCTCTCAGGTTTAATTATGTTAGGATATGTCGTACAGTAGGCTTGCATGTACTAATATTCAAGTCGTTGCACGAGTTGAGTCAAGGGATTAAAATTGAGCACTTTTTGCCTTTAGAAAAGCGGTGATCCATGTGTTACCCTTAGCTGTACACAGGAAATGTTGGAGTTTCTACATATAATTGGAGCTTGGGTTCTGTGTGATAGATCTAAGTTGATAATGTTACATTACAAGGATTCTGTTATAGAGATTGGAACATTGGTTCCTCAATGTTAATAGTTTTTTTTTCAATTTGGTGCTCCAATAAGTTACTTCAGAAAAGGCAAAATGGTCAAGCTAGTTTATCATAAGCAACATATAGTCAGTGGCCTCTTCATATTAAGGGTTCATCCAACCAAATACTGAAATTACTATGTGGGATTCTTGTAAAAACAGTAGTATATCATTTCATATTGCTATGTTCTTTCCTTAATTTTCATTAGCTAGAACAGACATCATTTTAGCTCATATAAAATCATGAGGAGAGAAGAAACATGATTATCTCGAAGTTGATTGTTGAATAATAATTTGTCTGTTACCTATTAAAAAACCTTAAGATTCAATATGTAGTTATGTCTGCTGGGTTCAGGTTGGTAATAACACCATTATGTGACTAGACATTCTCTCTTTTTTAATCTTCTGTTTTGTGGCATTCTTGTTTTCACTTAATTCTCATGGGTGCCAATTCCAACCACACTCCAGCTCCTGAAAGAAGTGAAAGAGTAAACACACTCTTACCCTCTTTCTCTTCTTCATGATATCTACCCAGATATCATGAGGAATTGCTATTCATATTAGTGCTATCAAGAAAAGAAGAGATATAATCACATAAACAAAACGAAATGAAAGGAAAACTTGAGTAGTAATACCAGCAAAAGTGAATATGCTAATGATTATGGCATGGTGTCTTTGTAGTTTCTCCGTTGTCATGCTTTTCAAATTGATTACATCTAAATGTATTTATAAAGCCGATCCCACTAATTTTGGGTTAAGATTTATAGCATGTTTAGCCGAGCTTTCAAATTTTGCCTATTTTGAGAAATGCTTTTAGAGAAAGTACTTTCGGAGAGAAGCACTTTGTGTTTTGCTTATCAATTTGAAAAATACTTATGTTCATATTAGGGAAAAGCTATTTTAGTAGCTTTTGAAAAGCTACTTCAGCTACTCCAAAGCACTTACACTTGCATTCTTTTTTCGAAACACTTGGCCCAAACACCTCAACCTTTTAGAATAAGTACTTTTTGAAAGAAAGAAAAAAGCACTCTTGGCTTCCCCGGAAGCTTTTGGCCAAACAAGCTATTAGTCGATTGAACCATATGTATGCTTTGGTGATATTCATCTTTAACCTCCGCTAAGTTATCTTTGATATTGATCCTTCATCCTTTTCTTTTTGACCGCGAATGGTGTATGAAATTTGTTGAATTTCCAATACTTGGTTTCTTTTAGAGTGCTTTATCAATTCCCTTGCCGGTAATACCTGGGACTACCAACTAATATTTGTTGATTTATGTAATGATCCTCCGCAATGAGACACTGAACTCTCTATATGTGTAACTGCAGGCATCGTGAAGGAGAAGTACAACTGGAGATGGAGAGCAAGAGATAAAAAGTGGTGCAAATTCTTAGTTTCATATTGTAATCCGTAGCAGTTGGTATACCATGTAGTCTTATTTCTGAACCGCCTAGTTAATGGGGACTTTGTCATCTGAGTTGCCCCCCTCAGCTCGCATTCCCCCCTCACCCAATTCGT
>JAJOOF010035480.1:0-12066 GCA_029582545.1 Solanum lignicaule | reverse complement strand
GACTGCTCCATATTTAGATTGTTTTATAATTTATTTGTTTATGTGTTTTTATGTAGAACTCTTTGTATGCTTATCAACTTTAGACCATGATTATTAACTTTACAATACTTGATTAGTTAAGGTTAAGGGGTGATTGATAGTTCGATACATTATTTTAGAGAATATAGAAAATAATTCTTTTTAAGCCGATACTCTAGTTCAATTTTATCATTTTTATAAGTTTAATGGTCTTTAAGTTGATTTACAAAAAAATTGGATAGGTCTTAAAATCATTTTCTTAAAAACATTTTTATCTCGTTCATGTGTAAATCATTTGAGATTTTTCTATCAAATATGATCAATGTTCAAGACTGATTTTTTTGAATCTAGGTTCAATTTTTGTTTCAAAGAAATATTTTACTACTATCTACAGTTTCTTTTGAGATAAAAAAATAAGATTATGTAATGACCCTCGACGTCATATTCTTTGTTTTCCATTTTTTTCAGTATTTAGAGCTATCCTGTAGTGACTACAAGTGATTAATTACTTCCTAGGACTAACAATTTAGTTGTTGAGCCGTTCGTTTAGATTTTGTGCAAGTTTTCATATATTGGAGCCTTTGAACTTGAACGGTTGACTTCAGTCAGGAGTTCATAAAGACAGCCTCAGAATACAATATTGATGGTTTCATCAGCTTCAGAAAGGCCATTTTAGGCAAGGGGCATGGTTGGTTTGGGCCTTGAGACTTCTTGTGTGAGTTTGTGTCGTTAGGTATTTTAACTTTGAATCTTAAGCAAAAGAGTTGACTTTGGTCAACATTCTTAGTAAACGTGCCCGAATGTGAATTCTGTCAGCGCAATAAGCTCAGAAATGTCAAGTATCGTCAAGAACAACCTTTTGTGTGGTTCCCTAGGCTTCTGGTCTCATTTTGAGCCTCCTTGTGGTTTTTAGCTTAAAATAGAACCTAGGTATGGGACCTACTTTTCATTGAAACGACCTCGTATGGGAGTTTTGATGGTTTTGTTGAGTCCGAAATGAAAAATTCGATGGGGTAGCATATTTCGTCTTGGCACGGGGTTTCGAATTTATTTCGACCACAACGTCAGAAAACTTGAAGTTGGAGCAAACCAGCTAAAGTACTTATATCTAGTGCATAGGGCTGGACGTTTGGTAATTCGGATCGCTTTCAGTTTGTTTATTTTGGTTTTCTTTATTCTCAGTTATGAGATTGTTGTGCCGAACACAAAACTGAATTAATTTGATTTGGTTCAGTTTTTTATTCGGTTCCATTTATTTAATTCGTTTTAATAATTTGAAAATCAAAAAACAAAGAAAGAAAATAGAAGAAGAAAAATAGAAAGTAGTCAAATAAATTGCAGTAGTTAAAATCGTTCGGCGTTCGTTGCTTGCTGGTCACCCATCGCCCGTCACTGATTGTTGTTGGTTGTTGCTTGCTGGTTGCTGCTTATTGTTCCTTCCTACTGGTCACTGTTGCTTCCTGCTGGTCTCCGATGCTGACTCACTGGAGCCTGGAAGAGTGGACGTAGAATTTGGAAGAGAAGCCAGAGCCTAATTCTAATGTGTGACAAAAGATAAAAATGAAAACCTAGACCTGTAAAATTATTAATTATCTAATATGTATATTAGTGTGTATATTTTTGTTAAACCGACATACCAAAAATACAAATTATATTACCGAAAACCAAACCGAAATACCTAAAATACAAAAATATGTTACCGAAATAACAAAACCGATATATACATAGATTCGATATTTTGGTTTTTTGGTATTTTTTCCCATCCCTACTGGTGTAGGCTTTTGGCGACTAGATTTCTAGTTTTAGCGACAAGTTTCGGGTTTTATATTTAGAAATTTAAGCTTTTAGCCCTCATTTTCATGAGACGATTTCTCCCTCATTCGAGCTCCGATTTGAGTGATTCAAAGTCTTGTCTGATCGCAGGGAGCATGGCTACTTTTATTTGGGATTAGAAGCTGTTTGAGAAACCTTTGTTTGAGATGAATTTAAGCTAGAAGTTTCTGCCTTTTCTTGGTTTTCTTGTAAATTTTGTTGTTTTTGTTGTGGTTGTATTGGGGCCTCGGATTGTGTTTAATTTTGGAACACAAGTTTGAGGCATAGTTTAGAACATTTTGATACAGAATTTTGTGATTCTGGCGTGGGTCCCACATTCTTATTTTGACTCAATTTTGGGTTCATTTCTAATTGTTGCGATTTTAGAATTAAAACATTCGTAATGATGTTGTGATTCATAATTTGAAAGTTTGGCGGTGTCCAGAAGTGTTTCAGATGCGGATAGATTGTATATGATGGATTTGGAGTGCTCATGTCCGACTTTGAGGTAGACTTCGGTCTACTTTCTTGATTGAGCTTTTTAGACAATGCCTAGTATAGATTTCATGTAATTTTGGTTGGTATTTTTCAGGTATTTAGTTTTTCTCTTGTTATTCTATAATTTCTTGATTATGTAGGAGGCTTGGGCTTATTGTCAGTGTTAGGATCCTTAGTTTAGAGTGTGGCTTTTCTTTCAAAGTAGATGATCTTGCTTATCCTTATTAGGATTGGTTTGTGGTTGCCTTAGACTAGGTTGGACATAGATGCTTTAGGTTGTGTTGTATCATATCATAGTTATGATTTGCTCCCTTTAGGGCTTGTTTCTAGGCGGTCTTCTTGCGTTGATGCTTGTGACCTTGGGGGCTCGTCGTAGCCATGGGTTTGTTCTAGGCATACTCAATCTGAGACTACATCAGTGTGATTGGGGTAGGGAATCATCCCTTGAGTTTGCTCCCCTTTTATTGGTTTGAAATCTCTTCTTGATCCCTTTGGTTGTTGATTAGCGGTTGGAAATTTTATTCATTATTGAGCTTGTGATTATATTGTTCGGCCTTAGGACACATGGGAGGAACTGTTGGATCCCAGGTCAGTATTCTCTTCTTTGGTAGCATGGTTTCAGTGGCTATATAATTATTTGATTTGGATTTCGTTGTTTGAATTCTGGTGATGGCATGCATTGCATTGTTTGCTAATTCTTACATATTTTGTGGTACGATCCTGACCCATTCATTAGCATATTTATCATTCATGAAGACACTATTTTACTAAATTTTTATTCTAAGACGGTTTTAACGGGAGTCGTACCACCTGGATCACTTTACCTACTGATTTTTGAGATTACGAGGTATCAAGGACATGCTCCTTTTTCTACTTGAGATATTAGAGGCATATGGGTTGTGCTTAGTCATTACTTGACTATTCGGCATATCGATGCCCTTTCTTGCATGATTTTTTTTTAGTTACACCTCTGGGTCACTCTCGCTAGCTAGGCAGCTTACGCCACTGGGAGTGGATTGGTTGGCTGGGCGACCTTGATACCCGAGATCTACTTCAGAGTTGACACACCCTTGAGTAACTCTTGCTAGCTGGGTGGCTTATACCCCTGGGACTGGGTTGTGTGGTTGGGCGGCCTTGATTGATTTGTCACTCTTATTAACTGGGCTGGGAGCTGACCAAATTCTTATTGTTATTGTTTCTGATGGTTCTACTACTCAACATGCATTCCAATGCATTACCTATCACCAGTATATTTGTGTGTTTTTTGTAGCCTCCGGTTTATGGGGGGGGGGGGTTAGGTCATGTTTGATGTTTGTACCTTTTGGGCTTATGCATGTCTGGTTAAGTTATTGTTTGACTATATTATGTTCTCTGCTATTGTTTTATTTTTACCTGGTATTAGGAGTGGCAAATGGGTGGATTGGACCAGATTTGGATAGATTGAATATGGATTGAGTTAAAATCGATGTGATCACAATGCACCCATATAAAACATGGGTAAATATGGATTTGTTAAAATATGGTTTGGGTAAAATGGTTGTAACCCACTTTAATCTCTTAAAGCCAAAAAATATTAAATCAAAGCTAAGTTGTTAATACCTCAACCCCTACCATCCCACCCTACCCCTACAACCGCCCCCCCCCCACCCCAAAAAAATTGATTTTTTATTTTTTCCAAAAATTATTGGCAACCCCTACCCCCACTCTCCACCCCGCCACCCCCACCTACCTCTGCCCCCAAAAAATATTTAAAAATAAACTTCTTTTTCCAAAAAAATAAAAAAATTAATTTTTTTGCCAACCGTACCCCCACCTCCACCCCCACACCACCTCCCCCACCCCACCCCATCAGCCCCACCTCCAAAAAATAAAATTTTTGGAAAAAATAAAAATTTCAAATTTTTAAATTTTATTTTTGCCAACCCTACCCTCACCCCCACCGTAGGACACCTTTCACCCACACCCAAAAAAGTTTCATAAAAATTTCCAAAAATCTTTTTGCCCCCACCAACACATCCACCCCTACTACACTCCCACTCCACCCCCAATCTTTTATATTTTATTTTAAAAAATAAATAGTGCAATTAGGAATTTTTATGATAAGATCGAGAGTGATATATGGTTATATATGGATTTTTATGTTTACCTATTTTGTCCATATTTGTATGAGCTTAAATAGATTGAAGTCCATATTTACCCATTTACCAAAATATGAGTGATCCATTTAATTTAATATGGGAAAATGGTTTCATTTCACTTATATGGTTTGAAATTTCCACCCCTAACGGGTAGGTTTTTACTTTAAAATTATGGTTCTGAGTCCTCCTAAAACTGATTAGTCAACTTGGTATCTTAGTTTCTTGCGATTAAGTTGTTGGCTTGCGCTCCAAGTGTGTTCTTGACCAGACATCTTACCCCTTGTTTCCTATTTCTATTATGTATTTCCTTTCTACTTTAGTATATCTTGTTTACTTACTTGTGATATGCTTTCCTTATTACTTGTTTTTGATACTCATACTGCACTTCTACCCCTGCATATTGCAGTTAAATTATCGCCGTTAATTTGGAGTCTTGCGGAGTAGTTTGGAATTTAAGAGATTAGGGTGAGCTCCTAGTATCTGGAGCTACCGATTTCAAGCTATTTTTGGAAGGCTTAGTATTTATATTGTATTCAGAGAAAACATGTACTTGTCTTGTAATTGTGAAAGACTTGTACTCCTATTTCTTATTATATGCTCAACTACTAGCTGATGCCCAGTCATGGGATGGTTCCTGTATGGTTTTGTTGATTTCCCTTTCTCTACTTTGTTTGAAGCTCTTACTTCTTGTTGTTGGCTTCTGCTTGGCAATTTTTTGCTTTTGGCTCTGGGCTACGGGTTAGGCTTACCTATTGGTGGGGTGTAGTAGGTGCCATCATGACCTGAGAATTCTGCTCATGATAGTTTGGTATCACAGCTCTAGGTTGACCGACATCTTTGGTATGGGAGCAAATGCCTATTAAAGTCCTGTAGACCGGTGCAGAGACGTTGTATCCTATCTTCGGAAGCCTATAGGGTATTCATAGGAAATTCTGTTTCTGACTCTTATTGTGTGTTTTCGCTTTGAGTAACCTCTAAAACTGCTTCTTTGGAACCCACTCTCTCCTTGGTGAATAACATCAACCATTCGATGGAAGTGAACAGAGCATTACCATATTACACTACAGTTTCAACACGTGATTGGGAGAGGAGGCCTCAATCGGACATGAACCTTGAGGTCAGAGGCATTCCTCAACATTTAGAGAGTTTGGGGAAAGCTCAGGCTTTGGCAGGGTCTATGGCTACCTTGATTACTTTGTATTCAGTGTTATGAGGTCTGAGCTCCTCTAAAGGTACACCTCAAGTAGGTGTAGTTCTTTGTGTAGCGGGTGCTCCTCAGAGAAAATTTGGGTTAACTAGTCCCCAACAAGGTTTACCGTCCGTCTATGACTATGTTTTGTGATTTATAGAGTGGGATGGGCATAACGCCACATTGTTTTCTTCAGATCAAGAGTTGAGTTAGAGGTTGATCAAAGTGTTGGATTTTCCACTCCGGTTAGTATCAGAGCATCTAATATTAGCATGGTCTATTTTTCCCCTGGTTGCGAGTCATGTGAGGATTGTGGAGTAGGCATTCCTTGAGACTAACAATGGATGGTGGTAAAAGGCTTTGCCATCAATACAGTGGTGACAAAATTCCACTTTGAGGTAAGTATCAATTCAGCGAGGGACAACTTTGTTTTTGACCTATCAGGCCTATGAAGGTAGCATCTCTGATTCGAGGGGATTCTGAGGTAGGTAGGGTGCTGGCGATAGGTAAAGTTTAGGCTAGACTTCTCATGTTGGTCATTCTAAACCTTCAAGTGTTGGGTCTCATGTTACTCTAGTAAGGTCTTTGCAGGAAATTTCTCTCGGTAATTGTTGTTATGGGTGTTGCAAGATAGGTCTCTATGTTAGTGATTGTTACAAGGCCCTAATGTAGTTTGCTAGGGGTGGTTCTAAGTCTTGCAAAGGTAGACAAGGCCTATCACTACATTATTTGCACTAGGCTTCACGCTATAGAGGTTCCTCTGATTGTGGAAAGTTGGGCCACTCCTCTAGAGAGTGACCTAGGTGGGAGTTGCTTTTCTAGGTATTACAGACATCTGATAGTCCCCAAGATGGGATGGTGGGACTGAGTTGTACCTATGGGGAACTTGTTTACTAGCTTACAACTTGTCCTAATCATGGGACCATGATGAGATGTATTAATCTAGATCATTCTTACAGATTATCAATTTTTCAGTTAGAGGTGGTGCCTTGGTTGTTTCCATTATTACATTAGTTGTTCGTGTTGAGGTCGGACACGATATGTTCTATGCTTTTGCAGGCTGGTCAGAGTCAGAAGCTTCAAGTATTCCTTATTTGGATGTGATTTTGTGGTTTATCTGGTTGGTTTTTATTTTGTGTAATTAGAGGTTTTATGCACTTTCAAGTTTATTTGGCGTATTATCTACCAATGGCTTGTTATGGAAGTTTAAATTCAGGATTGTGTATGTATGTTTCCCATGTGGTTGATTTCTTTTAGTAGTTAATTGGCTAGGATGTGTTTCTTTAATTTTTGAATAGTGGTCGAGTAACTCCTCGTGCATTTGCCTTGATAGTCCTTTTGTGGATTCCACTAATATGTACCGAGATTTGCGGGAGGTCTATTGGTGGACTGGGATTAAGAAGGATATTGCGGGACTTGTGGCTAAGTGTCCGAATTGCCAACAAGTGAAGGTTGAGCATCATAAACCGGGAAGTTTGTCCTAAGATATTAGTATTCCTACTTGGAAATGGGAATATTTTGAATATGTACTATATTGTTGGGTTGCCTCGCACCCGATGACAACATGACTCTATTTGAGTTATAGTAGATCGGATGACAAAATCGGCTCATTTCCTTCCCATCAAGGTTTCCTATTCAGCGGAGGACTATGCCAAATTGTACTTGAGAGAAATGGTAAAGTTGAATGGAGTGCATTTGTCCGTTATTTCCGATCGTGGCACCCTATTCACTTCACTATTTTGGAAATCATTCCAAAAAGGTCTTGGTACTCGTGTTAAGCTCAGTACAACTTTTCAACCCCAAACCGATGGGCAAGCGGAGCGTACTATCCAAACTTTGGAAGACATGTTAAGGTTTTGTGTAATTGATTTTAAGGGTAATTGGGCTGACCATTTGCCATTGATTGAGTTTGTTTATAATAATAGCTATCACTTAAGTATTGATATGGCTCCATTTGAGGCATTGTATAGTAGGAGGTTTAGATCTCCTATAGGATGGTTTGAGGTGGGTGAAGTTACCCTAATAGGTCCCGAGTTGGTACATGAGGCCATAGAGAAAGTTTGACTTATTAGAGAAAGGTTTAAAACGACTCAAAGTTGGCCAAAGTCATATGTTGATGTGAGAATAAGGGATCTTGAGTTTAATGTTCATTATTGGGTTTACTTGAAAATCTCACCCATGAAGGGTGTAATAAGGTTTGATAAGAAAGAGAAGCTCAGTCCCTGAGATGTAAGGCCATATCAGATTTTGAGATGTGTTGGTAAGGTTTCTTATGAGCTAGGATTGCCAAATGTGTTGGCATCGGTGCATCCAATTTTCCATGTCTCGATGTTGAAGAAATGCGTTGGTGATCCGACATCCATAGTTTCCTTAGAAGGATTCAAAGTTAAGGAGAATCTTTCTTATGAGGAAGTTTTGGTTGAGATTTTAGACCGATAATTTAAGATGTTGAAAAATAAAGAAGTAGCTTCCGTGAACATGTTGTGGAGGAATCAGTTTGTTGAGGGTGGTACTTGGGAGGTCGAGGCTGATATAACGTCCCGATATCCTCAACACTATCCTTCTACTCCTACTCTAGATTGAGGTAATGAGTTCCTCATGGTTTACTATGCATGATTTATGAAAAGTTCTAGTTTTGAAAAAATGAGTCAATTTGATTAATTTCTACATATTTATGTGCACATGATTATAAATCGCATGTAGACTACTTGATATGATGTTATGAGCATGACTTTAGCTAGGAGTTGATTTTACCTCCTCGAATATATGCATTTGAGTATGTTGTTAGTTTGGAGTTGATGTTACCTCCTCGGATGTTAGCTTGGACTTGATGTTTCCTCCTCGGATATGTGTATTGCATGCATGATGGGCTATTATATTTAGTTTCACCCCTCTTATGATGTTTTGATAATGCCCTAGCTCGGAGTTGATAGTTCTTCCTTGGTTATATGCATTAAGATGAAGTTGCATCGTTGGTTGGGTTGTTAGTTCCTCTACTGCTCTTTTTGTACTAGCTTGAATCTCACTTAAGGACGATTGATCCCAAGGGGGAGATATTGTAACATCCCAGATCAGATAGAGGGTAAAATAACACTTTCAAGGAGCTGTAGGTGCTAACCCATGGGGACCACCTACGGCCCGTGGATGGCACCCAAAATGGGTTCTAAAAGGGTGGAAACACGGCCCAAACCAATGGACCGTTGGTCGGACCAGCGTCCGTAGTTGAAGGCCCATGGTCTAGACCCCCCAAAATTAGTTTCTGACCACAAACGACGGTCGTGCAGGACGGCGAGCCATCCTGTCCATGGTCCGTTGGTCGTGGCCGTCGGTGGTGGGCTGACAATTATTGTTAGGGTGCAGTTGGGTCTTTTCCTAATCAATTTATTCCTATATTATGTCGTTTTACCCTTCATTAAGACCCCTATATAAGTGATTTCAACCCCTAAATTAGTTCATTGACTTCATTCTCTTCAAATTCACCAAAAAGAAGAACTCTCCAATAATTTTATCTCTAGAAAGCTTGAAGAAAAAGGATTCAATCTAGGGTATCCAGTCAAGTCTCAAGTCCTCCATTGAAGATTGGCAATTGGCTTCAAGGTATGATAGTTTTCATCCATAGATTCCTTCCATTCATGGAGTTCACAAATTTCTCTATTTTCAAAGTTAGAAATCCCCAATTGAGTTAGGTATTTCTTCAATTGTCATGGGTTCTTTTGATTATTGATTTAAATGATTGAATTATGATCTATTATGCATGAATTGATGAAATACTATGATTTTATGATTGTTTCCCCCATGAACCCATGTAATCCCTATGTTTTCAAGTTATGATCATATGATGTTAGATTTCATTATAAAGCAAGAGTTTTATGAAATTAAGCATGTATTGGTAGCATTACATGATTTTATGATAAAATACATATCTAACCCATGTTTTCTAAATGTTGATAATTGAAAGTGGGTTGTGAACCTTGACATGTAAATTATGGAATTATGCATGTTCTTATGAAATCTATGCAAATATTTTAAGGATTCTTTGAGAGTAAAGTATCAATGATGATGATGTGTTATTGAAAGGATTTTCTCAAATACACATGAAAGCATAATTTGAAAGGTTCTCACATAATAAAGGATTCAAAGGTTGAAATATCTTCTCACCTAATTGAATCTAAGAAATAAGAGCTATCCTAATGACTTAGCTTGGATTGGTTATTCGATAATACCTTTTAATGGATTATGACTTAGCTTGGATTCGCAAGATGACATGTCTTTCCATGGATAATAAGAACAAGTAAGTAATGACTATTCCGTGGGATTTATGCTTAGCACAGAGATGATATTGAGATGGAAGCTCTCCCGTTAGTCGAGGCTGAGTTTCTAGAAGAAATCTCCTTATCGCTTAGCTATGTGCCCCCATAGGATGATTGTCTAGAAAGACATTAGCTAGTGGATTAACCTAAGCTAGAAGTTATGGTCCTTACCTTGGCAAGTAGGACAACCCTTTTCGGTGTGGGAGACACCGAGGGATCATGTTATAGCTCACATGGTCTCTGTTTTAGTTAAGGCTAATTCTCCACATTAATAATGAACTAAGGTTATTTCAAGAAGTATCTCATATCTGTTCAAAGTTTTTAATGATGTTAGCTTCCATTAACCATGTTTTTGACTTACATTTTCTAACTCTTTTATATCATGTTTTAGCTTGGTCAATTGCATGTCATGAAATGTCCTCTTTTAGTATGATTCAAATGGTTTTATGCATAGCTATCATTCTTGGTACATTTCTTTATACTAACAGCATACTCTTGCCTACATTTTCCCAAATGTAGGGTATGACAGTAAGGTTTCTCAGTTTCGTGGCTAGTGGTTGATTTTAAGGTTCCCGAGTTTTGGTGATTCCTCATGCTTCGAGGACAAACTTTCATTATTTTAGTTCCTTTTCTTTCATGTATTTCACTTTTGGACATGATGTATAGGTTAGGTCCAATTTCATTCTATTGTACTAGATGGCTATTGAGACAAGTGTTTTAGACTTCCACTTTTCTTTTATAAAACTATTGAACTTGGACTATTGTTTTACTTCTTATGTTTTATTTCTTATGTTATGAATTCTAAGTGGCTTGTATGAGGTCTCTCGGGGTCCTATACACAATGTTACATCTGGGGGTACTCGTGGGTCATGACAGCCCTTTTTGTATGCTTTTACTTTTAATTATGCCCAGGTTACTCTTTCGATTTGGGCAGCTTATGCTCCAGGGAGTGGACTTGTTGGATATGAGGACTTAATGCCTCAAATCCCTTTCAGTTAGCTTACAAAGAGAATAAGCTACCTTAGAGAAATCCTTTATAAACCACCGGTAGAAGCCTACAAGACCTAGAAAACTTTGAACACCTTTAACCAAAATTGGAGGAGGTAGTTTGGCAATAACTTCTACTTTAGCTTGATCCACTTGCATACCTTTTTCTAAAATTTTATTTCCCAAGACAATACCTTCTTTGACCATGAAATGATATTTCTCCCAATAGAGAACAAGGTTTCTTTCAACACATCTTTGCAATACTTTCCCAAGGTGTTCAAGACACGCTTCAAATGTTCCACTCACAATAGAGAGCATACATCGTTGGAAAGTTGTCGGAGCATTATACAACCTGAAAGGGATTCTTTTGAAGGAAAATGTCTCATAAGGACATGTAAAGGTTATATTTTCTTGGTCTTTCGGTGCAATGATGATTTGATTATACCCAGAATAACCATCTAAGAAACAATATCATCCATGCCCCGCAAGCCTATCAAGCATTTGACCCATAAAAGGTATGGGGAAATGATCTTTCTCGGTCCATGCATTCAATTTTTGGTAGTCCATGCATACACACCAACCGGTGACCAATCGTAGTGGTACAAGTTCCTTTTTTTAAATTCAGACAATAGTGATACAACATTTGTTTGGTACACATTTTATGAGGTGATAACGCTCAACTACACTACATCCTATTCTAACTGTAGGCGATCGCTAACAAATATAAACCCAACTAAGAGTTGGGGTCAATCCCATAGGGAGTGATATGTGAAAGATTTCGATTAAAAACTGAAATGGCATTCTAATCGTTTGCAGATGTAGACATTTTCACAACAATAAAGTAAATGACAAGGTTTTAACAATTAATTTCAAATGGAGGATTTGGGTATCAAAATTACAAATACTAAAATCAAAGGTAAATCAAAAGATAGGGTTTCTTGGGAGTGTGATAAATTGAATGCCAATTTCGCAAAATAGGTGATTATTATTTACTAAAAGTTGTTGAATCTTAATGGGTAGGTGTCACGACCCAAGCCTAGGGCCTAGACGTGACATGGCGAATGAGGAACCCGAAGGAACCCCAAACAAGCCTCTCAAACTTGTCATCACACTT
>JAJOOF010035478.1:0-10331 GCA_029582545.1 Solanum lignicaule | reverse complement strand
TATCTTAAAAGCATGAACTCCTAACTTGAATGTTAAATTACTATAGTATCCCTAACTAAGGTTGTGACTTTTTTGATGAATTGTGACTTTTCCGATAAGTTGACTTTTTTCAAAGGGTTCTGATTTTTCAATGAGTTGTGACTTTTCCAAAGAGTGGTGACTTTTTCAATAAGTTGTGACTTTTCAAAAGGGTTGCGACTTCTCAAAAATGTCACTTTTTCGATAAGTTGTCACTTTTTTCAAAAGGTTGTGATTTTTTGGTGAGGGTTGACTTTTACAAAGAGTTGTGACTTTTTCAATATGTTGTGACTTTTCCAAAGGGTTGTCACTTCTCGGAAAGGTCATGACTTTTCATATAAGACACAAAAAACACTTGTTCATACTAACCTTTGTTGACTATAAATAGAGGGTTTCCTCTCATTTTTCAACCACAATTTTTTTGAATCTCCTACTCTTCTTCTTGCATTGTAAATTTTTTTGTGTGATTTATTGTCATTGAGTGAGTTTTGATGTTTTGCGAAATATGAGGTACCACTATTCTGATGAAGTAAATCGTTCTATTCTAAGAGGGTACATTCAATAACCTCGAGTACTTGAGGAAAATAATTTTGATGATATAGTCATTATTTTTTTGCTTAATATATACATTAGCATGTACTGTTCCAATAAATGAAGTTAACATTATGTAGTGTAAATTCATTTGTTTTTGTTAACAATTTTTCCTGTGATGTAAATATATGCTTCCGAACATCTTTTTCCAATATTATTAAACCTCTCAAGAGTGAAAGTATGTGAAGATATATGAATCATTAAAAAATTTATCAATTACAAAATAAATTTTATATTTAGTAATATGGAAATTTTCATTTTGTCCCTACACTAAATTAAAATCTAATAACTATATGAAAAAATAGTAACATTAATTAAAAGTCATATCTATTTATGTAAGTATAAAATTTATTAGAAATACATCTATTGCACATTAATCCTTTAGCTATAACACTAGAAATCCTTTTAGTTATTACTAATTATTGCAAACGTTATTCACACTCTTTAACATTCTTTAGTTATAATATTATGAATTCTCATAGTTATTACATTAATTATTTCTATCTTTCATATTATCTTGTATTAACTTCTGACCAATAATTTTTTATATTATTACACCACCCCTATATATGTGATAACACGATGTTGTTGTCTTTCCTTGGATTAATCATGCCTGATTGAATAAATTGAAAATCGTTTACAAGTATGTAAACTACATATTTGTTGGGTGTAAGATAAACTGGTGATTATATATATATATATATATATTATTTAATTTTAATTTTTTGTTTTCCGGTAAAAAAATGGAAACCTTTTTCAGTTGACTATGGACAGCCAAATAACCATCTTTGATTTATGTATACAGTCAATCAAGAAGTAAAATATGAGAGCCAACAACAAGAACGTCATCTATTATGTTATAACTTATAAAATAAAAATTATTTTACAAAGATTAGTTCTTAAAAGTAAAATGTACTTGTTCTCTTAACAATTTCAAATGACATCTAAACAGTTTAGCGTGGAATACACGTGTAAAATACATTTGGTTAGATGATAAGAAAAATACACAACAAATATCATCTATAAGAGCATATTATTGAGATAGACTAATTACATGATTGAACCTCATCAAATTGAAATAAATATATGCATTATTGCATTTAGCTAATAAATTTTTTCATTGATCATCTTCATAGATTCACGTGAATAAGAGAAATATATGACCATCTACATTGAACATTCACAAAAGAATATGCAATATTATTTTGTGCAAAGCTTATTATTCAAATATTCACTTAAATAAGCAAATACTATTTACTATAACACACACACACACACACACACACACACATATATATATATATATATCAGTCTGTGTGTGTGAGAGAGAGAGATAGTGTGTGTGTAAGTGTGTATGAGTGTGTTTTGAGAATTCAATTAGCTAGTTTGTTTCGAATTACGAAATTTGTTTAAGAAAAGTCAGATCATTGAATTCTTGTGGTTCAACCCCGACCTTTAAAGTTGAGTTTTGTTTTTAATACAACTGCCCATCCCCTGTAAAAGGGAACATACTTGAGCATTTATTACAAAGTACCTTACCCCATTTTTACATATTAGAAAAGAAAAATAAATTTCCTCTTATTTAGTGTGTTGATCCAAATATCTTCCAAGATAACAAAAAAAGGGACCTAAATGCACTTAGAAGACACCAAGACAACCAACACATCTAATCATAAAGTAGAAATCATGTGTTTTCCAAGTATCAATTTGTCTTTTTTTCAACTCTTCCTTTGAATGAAGGTAGTTGAATATTGTTCATTCTAAATGAACCCCATTTCCATATTTGGAAGATCCCTCTTATTTTGAAAAGGCAGAAAAATAAAAGTGTAGAATGTTTAGCTAATATATTTGCAATTGTATTTCCATCCTATATCAATGTTTAAGTGTTACGTTTCATTGGACAATCATAGATCTTTATCTCTTCAATAATACTTCGGATTTTCAATGGGGGTTTAACTATTCCATTGATTATTTAAACCACAAAAAGAGAGTTCAATTTGACTTACAAGGCTTCAAATTGTTGATGAAGGAACCATAATATCCAATTAAGCCTACTTTGGGTCAGTTGTAAGTATTAATTAAGTAGGATACTAGAATGTCATAATCATGTTCCCAAATCTATTTCTAATAATACCTCCTGCTCCAGCCTTATTTTGATTTCTCATGTAGCTCCCATCTATGTAGAGTGAGATATTGAAATGTCATAATCATGTTCTTAATTCTTTTTTCTAACAATAACTCCCGCTCTCACCTATTCAACTAGAAAACTACTCAATTGCGGTTTAAACTGATCAACAAGTTGATTAATTAACATTTCAAAGACACTACTTCCAATTTTAACTGTCAACGATCATAAATCATTATAAAACCCAACTAAATGAGTTGGGGTCAAATCCTACAAAGAGCGGTACGTGTTTCAGATTCAATTAGGAAGTATAAACGTGGTCAAATCAGTCATAGGAATAAAAATTATCGAATAAAAACATCATTCAAATCAAGGGATGACACAAATGTCAAATGGGGGATTTTGGTTTTGATTAACAACTACAAACAGTCACAAACAATACAAATTAACAATATAGAGACGGATTCTTGGGATGTGATCGATTATAGGATAATATAGACATATGGGTAATTGCAACTATTAGTAAATCGCTAGATATTAGCGAGTAAGCTAGGCTATAAGGGAGGTAATTTTCTCTAGAACAATTACCCCGAATCAAGTGATTTCTCTCGAACATCAACAAGCATGTAAAATAGAAGCAGCCCACTCCTTAATCCATTCACTCTTTCGAGGTAAAATGTGTTGGATTGGGTTTAGGATTTACTCTCTCGAGCTAAACCCAGATCAACCCAATACCCACAAACCATCAATCAAAAATCTTAGTTCTAAAACCTCTCTCTCGAGCAAGCCAAGAACACACATATTGAACTACATTTGTAACTACAATTCTTAAGTTAAACCACGATTAATGATTGAACTCACTTTTAAATAGCATTTAAACTAACAATTAGCAATACCCATATGCTAAATCAGCCCATAATCACATAATCACACCCCAAGAATTTGGGGTTTTAGCTAGACATTATATAAAGATAAAAACAGTTACCAAATTAATTATCCATCAACTGGGTAAGAGTGAATTCGTCTTTACAATGGTCTAATTTGATGAATCTCAAAGACCCACTTCCAATTTCTCAAAAGTGAATTTCTTCAATCCTTCAAAGTTAAGGAAAACGCTAGAGAAAAACCATCTCCATATGCTCAAACCTTAATAATAATGTCTCAGATGTCAAAACATATATATAACTAAATGTTCAAAACTGTATTTATAGTCGCCAAAAATGTGGTACGAAGAGTAAATCGGCGAAGTAAGTCGGGCTCGCCGAACCACTCGGTGAGCCGCCCATTGCTCTCGTCCATTGCCTTTTTACCTTATCATTCGGCATCCTTGGGTTCTGTAACTTTAGGCGATCTATCACTGCATCGCAGAACTACTCGACGATTCGCCGACTGCTCTATCACCGACTTGGTTTCTTCCCTCAGGACTTGGCACACTGGAACTTTAGGTGGTCAGATAGCCATTCGGCGATTCGCCAAGTGACTTTGGCGATCACCAGGCTTGCGTTTCTTCATTATTTTAATTTGTTTTGCTCCATTTTGCATGTTAGTGTCCTTGCTTTCTTCCTCAATCCATGTACCTGGAAATCAAGGATTTTTTTCATCAGTTTAGGGCACAAATCAAGCATTTGAGGACACTAAATCTATATAAACAAAGCCCTAAAGGAATCCAAATCTCAGGGCAGCATTTCTCGTCCTGCTACTTTTGGTCTAGCCATATCAGCAAAACACACCAAAATGAGTGAGAAATAATCTAAGAAAAATGCAGAAAATAGGTTGCAGAAAGACTCGCCGAACCGATTGGCGAGTCGCCGAGTCTTTTTGGCGAGCCAGATCGCGCTCACCGAAAGGACTGGCTTAAAAATTTCCCAGAAAAAAGGCAAGTCGACGATGTTCGGGGCTCTTCGGCGAATCACCGACACTACTTGGTGAGCTCAGACTAGCACGCCAAAAGTTACAGTGTGTTTTAGGGTTTAGGGGTGTAGAAAGGGCGATCAAGGGAGACTTTCGGTGAGTTGTCAAGTGAACTCAGTGAGCTCAGGCTTCCCACCGAAAGTTATAGATTCTCTAATGTAGCCAAAACACGAAATTAAGGGCGATAGAGGGGGACATTGGCGAACCGCCGAACGGTTCGGTGAGCTCAACCTTTCAACCCCATTCCCCAAAATCAAGCCTGCAGCCCCCGAAAACAAAATCAAACAACACACTTATGCTATTAAGCTTAGACCCATTCAACCCATGCCACCGGGTTACTTAGACCCGCCGAGTTTTACAAACTACAACCTGATATTTTCCTGAGTCCAACGACAGTCCTAGTCGGGCTAGCCGACCTCTTCGGCGAGCCGTCGACAGGACTCTTTGGCTCGCCAATCTGCACATTTTCCATACATCCCACTTTTCAACCTGGATCATCAACACCCATTATTTAAAATCAAACACAAAGCATTAAACACTTGTTCCCTCCCAAGAAGCGCCTTACTTAACGTCGTGGCACGATGCAAGTACCCATTCAAGCTTCATTTTTGGGGTTTGCCATAGTGTCACTAAGAAACCCCCCTTGTTGTCTTAGGTTAAGATGCTAAGAAATCTGACCCATTTAGGTCTCCAACGATTTTATAGAGACGGAATGAGAGGTCACCGTCTGGTTGAGAGTCGATACATCTTCCTTCATTTCCTTCAAAACTTTATCGGACCCTTCGACCTTGTTGAGAATATGTGAGAGCATATGCTCAATCCGGCCACCCTCAGAATCTTTGGACTTTTGACGCTCGTGGAAGGAACTCCCCTTCTCATTCCTTCCAAGTGGCGTTACGATCGCGCCACTCTCTATCACGGTCTCTCTAACCCACATCTCTATTCCAACCTTGATTACCACCCGTCCTTAGGTAGTTTGCACGATAACCTCTTCATTGGTTGGCTAGGATGTTCACTTCCTCATTGGACAATGCTTCTAATTTGGCCTCTTGGGGGTTTACACCACCAACACCGACAACATTAACACTCCTAGTAACGTTCTTGGCCAAGATGTCCAGCTGGGTCATCATCTTTGCCATGTTTTGGTCTCTCTCTTGATCTTTTTCAATCTATTTTTTGTCAATTTGTAAATAAGAGGAGAGACTTGATCTTTGTGGGTGTATCATGTCCGGTTAATATTGGTCATGCCATCAAAGAGTTGGGCTGCAATCACATAAGGTTGTTGCATTAAACCTCTCGAAGAAATTTGATCAGCCACTCCCTTGTTAACCGAATCGAGACTTCAGTAGAAGTATTGCAGCAGTACATTATCGGGCGTTCCATGAGTTGGGCATTGCAACACCATCTTCTTAAACCTTAGCCTAGTCTCATGGATTGGCTCACCCTCAAAATGCTTGAAGGTTTGGATGTTGTCCCGAAGATTAATCATCTTCGAAGGGGGAAAGAATCGCACTTGGAATGTGGTGATAAGCTCTTCCCACGAAGTGATAGATTCTCTTGGCAACTCAGCCAACCACTTGCATGTTTCTCCCATTAGAGAAACTGGAACAACTTGAACCGGATCGATTCTTGATATATGTTCTTAATGGAGAAAGATCCACAGACATCAACAAAATTCCTTATATGCTCATGGGGATCCTCATGAGCCAGCCCACCAAACAAACCCTTCAGTTGTAGGAGCTGCAACATGGTGCTTGTAATGTGGAACACATCGCTCCCTTCAGCTCGAGGCAAATGAATAGCACCAACACCACCCATTTGGTTAGGGTCATTTACAGTAGTTTCATTGGCATCATTGAGATTCCCGATGTCATCTTGGTGGCCCACTTGGCTACCATTACTTCCGTTGGCACTCATTTCCTCTTTTTTACACAAGCAACACAAAACCAAAACTAAAAGTAAGTAGTTTCAATTATAACTAAAAAGAACACAATTCAACTTCACCAAAAGAATTTCAAACAACACCACTCCCCGGCACCGGCGCCATTTTGATTAATTAATCTTTCAAAGACACTACATCCAATTCTAAGTGTCAACATTAGTAAATCAGTATAGGGTCAAATCCCACAGGGAGCGGTACGTGTTTCAGATTCAATTGGGAAGTATAAACGTGGTCAAATATGTCATAGGAATAGATATTATGGAATAAAAACATCATTCAAATCAAGGGGTGACATGAATGTCAAATGGGGGTATTTGTTTTGATTAACAATTACAAACAGTCATAAACAATACGAATTACCAATATAGAGACGGATTCTTGGGATGTGATCGATTATAGGCTAATATAGACATATGGGTAATTGCAACTATTAGTAAATAGCTAGATATTAGTGAGCAGGCTAGGCTATAAGGGAAGTAATTTTCTCTCGAACAATTACCTTGAATCAAGTGATATCTCTCGAACATCAACAAGCATGTAAAATAAGAGCAGCCCACTCCTTAATCCATTCACTTTTTCGAGGTAAAATGTGTTGGATTGGGTTTAGGATTTACTCTCTCGAGCTAAACCTAGATCAACCCAATACCCACAAACCATCAATCAGAAACCTTAGTTCTAAAACCTCTCTATCGAGCAAGACAAGAACACAAACATAGAACTACATTTGCAACTACAATTCTTAAGTTAAACCACAATTAATGATTGAACTCACTTTTAAATAGCATTTAAACTAACAATTAGCAATACCCATAAGCTAAATCAGCACATAATCACACCCCAAAAATTTGAGGTTTAAGCTAGACATTATAATAAGATAAAAACAGTTACCAAATTAATTATCCATCAGTTGGGTAAGAGCGATTTCGTCTTTACAATAGTCCAATTTGATGAATCTCAAAAACCCACTTCTAATTTCTTAAAAGTGAATTTCTTCAATCCTTCAAAGCTAAGGAAAACACTTGAGAAAAACTGTCTCCAGATGGTCAAAACTTAATTATAATGTCTTAGATGTCACAAAAGATGTATAACTAAATGTTTAAAAATGTATTTATATTCACCAAAATGTGTTGCGAAGAGTCAATCGACGAAGTAAGTCGCGCTCGCCGAACCACTCGGTGAGCCGCCCTTTGCTCTCCTCCATCGCCTTTTTACCTTATCATTCAGCATCCTTGGATTCTGTAACTTTAGGTGATCTATCACTGCATCACAGAACTACTCGGCGATCCCCCAATTGCTCCTGACTTGACACATTGGAACTTTAGGTGGTCATATAGCCATTCGGCGATTCGCCAAGTGCTTGCCTTTCTTCATTCTTTCAGTTTGTTTTGTTCCTTTTTACATGTTAGTGTCCTTGCTTTATTCCTCAATCCATGCACCTATAAATCAAGGATTTTTTTAATCAGTTTATGGTACAAATCAAGCATTTAAGGACACTAAGTCTATTTAAACAAAGCCCAAAATAAGTCCAAATCTCGAACTCATCACAAGTACCAATAAAATGACTTCCTAAATTAAGTTAATTTAGGTTAAAGATTTTACACACGTGTATATGATTATAGGTATACATGTAAAGATCTAACAATGCTTGGTTTCATATCTTTTTTCCACAACTCCTAGAAAATATAGTCAGGTATGTTTATATATAAAAGTATCTTAAATGTGTTCAGTTTTAGACAAATGAATTTAGCAAAAATAAGACCATACTCTTTGTATTTTGTAACATTTCACAAAGAGTTTTTGATTGAAAAAACTTGGATATGAAGATCATAGTTAGAACAAAGAAAATTAATAAACATAGGTAGGACCTTGTGGCATTTTTTATTTCACAACTAGAAACAGCGAAGAATTTCCCAAACAGTCTTAACTTTTTGTCCATTTTCAAAGTCCCCTCATCATTTTGACAAAGATTTTGTATAGTAAGACATAAAGGGAATAAAGCACTAACTTCCATCACAAGTTCCTACATAGTACATCCCCTGCACCTCTTAAGCATTTAGGCATAAACACATCGTATCTAGTATTTCCCTTTGTGAAATATGTCTATTAACATTCAGATCTCACGTTTAAAACATTACATATCAATCCAATTAAGAAGTGGTGCTAAGTACCTCCATATATATGATTGGCATCCTTTTTCCTTGATTTAAAACAGACAACCCACCACTTATTATAATTGTTCCCCACAACTTCAAGTTTTTTCTTCTTCCATCAATATTAATCTTAAGGGAATTTATTCCTTTTTTTCATGGTCACTAACCATTCAAATGTCATTCTAATTAAATAAAATAATTAGCTAAAGTGTTAACAAAATCTAGGTTTCCACAATGTTAAAGACATTTTCAAGAAAAAATTTATGAATAAAAGTACAGACCTGACATGAAAAATGACAACATTTGAAGAAAATAAAATCTTTTGACAAAATTAAATAGAACCATTCCGAATCGGAAGTAGCTAATGTCAAATGTATAATAACTGCAACAAAACTTAATAAAAGCAACTAACGGCTTCACAACAATATAAGTATCAAAGACAATAAGAGTCTCATCATAATCAAACAAAAATTTATAATAAAATACAACAAGACGCAGTTTGATAATCAAATATTCTAGCTCCACAAAATTTTCAAGGAACCTAAACTTTCCACAAACTTCTAGACCCATGGAATTCTCAAGAAAGCTAAAATGTCTTGTCAACAAGTTGGATAAATTTATAGTAGGAAAAATATCATTCACAAAATTCTTCCGCACGTCATATTCTAGAAAACCACAATCCATTTTCCTCCACAAGATAGTCTCATTTTCCTTCAAGTATATTATATCATCTAGATAGCAATTGTCACTCCAAAGGTCAATAATTGAGCCTAGTATAGATTTTTTCATGACATTAGTCCATGTCCACTATTCTCCATGTTTGCCCAATGAACACAATAAGAAATCCTTCTCCACAAACATAGAATTATAGAGACGAGTAGCATAATTAAACATCTTTACATGACTCACACAATATTGTGATGGGACAGGTGTTACAAAAACTTTCTCATCAGTCAAGATCAAAGGAATAGTGACAAATTTATTAAGTTCACTACCACCATTTCTTTCAGCCGATCTAGTTTCACTCATGTTAACCATACCATCTAATGAAACTGAATTTCGGTAAAAAAAAAGTGATAACCAGGCGTAATAATGTCTTTATTTTTCTAAGACTCATTCTTCAAAGAGTATTTTCCAACAATATAATGTTTATCATTTACATTAATCACAAATGTTGCAATTATCTTCTAATCATCACAAAACCATATAGGTTTTATTCAAAACATTTTACATATTTCAACATATAAGGATCATGATTTTTTACAATTTTATATTTTTTAACTAATGGATTCCATATAAATATTTTTGCAGCTATACACAATACATAACAAGTTGTTACAAGAATTTAACAATGACATGAAACATCTTGAGACATTAAAAAGTTTGGTAGTTGGAGAGAAACAACTTGAGAATTCACACTCAATGATGATGCATTTAATGAACCGATATTGAATGCTAATATGTTATATTCCAAACAAGGATATGGAGTTATTTTCGACGACATTAATATGATTCGTTGAAGATTAATATCAGATGATGATTCGTCGGTTTGCAACATGATGAAATTGGGGTCATTGATGATTGAACACTATGA